>OMLF01024663.1:21431-31623 GCA_900302615.1 Holocentrus rufus
GCTAGAACACATACGGCGGTGCTGAGTAGAACGCTTCAGGATTGATATATGGCTACAATTATAGGCTGCGGCACTGACTCACATATGAAGGGACAGTTAATCACAGCTAGACACACACACACACACACACACAGATAGAGAGAGAGAGCAAGGCAAAATCCGGGTGCCTTGATTGCTCTACAGTGCTGCCACAATAGACTAATGGTTTATGGCCTGGAGTTGCAGGAAGAATAGAATAGAATAGAATAGAATAGAATAGAATAGAATGGAACAGAACAGAATAGAAGGAAAGGAAGGGGAGAGGAAAGGGGACCAGACCAGGATACAACAGTGCAGAGAACAGCAAAGCACAGCAGATCACAACATTAAAGCGAACAGCACAGCAGGACATAATAATAAAGAGCAGCAGAAGTCCAGTACACGGGTACCTGGAAGATCTCGGGATGTGTCCTTCGGGGCCGGAGCCTGTGTGCAGGGATGATGCGTCGCTGGAAGGGGCAGTCGGCGTGACCGCCCACCAGGCCGTCCTGACACTCTGAGTTGGAAGAGGTTGATAGCAGGTCACTGAGGACACACACACACACATGCCAAGTTGAAGTTAGTGCAAGGAATACACCTGATAAACAGTGGGCAGACATTGTGGTGGGTGGGAAGATGGAATATGTGGAAGAAGGGGTGGAAAAAGAAATAGAGAGTTGACAGCAGTACCACATGTTGCCAGTGATGAGCTCAGCTCCTAGCGGCAGGTTGAGCGCTCTCTCTGCATACAGTTTTCGAGGCCTGTCTCCTGGCGAGGCAAGCGCACATACAAAACTCATTACAGACGAGCTCTCCGTGGATAACCGATGTGCCGTGACTCACAATCAACCGATGAGCAGTCAATTTTGAGGCATTTATGTTGATTTAACAGCTCTTGAGGAAGCAAATCGGCATTACTGATGGACAGCCGCGGCGAGAAATGTAACTGAACAGCTCAATGGCTTTGCAGATCTGAGCCAATACAGATATGCTTAATTTAATCTACCCACATTTTGATTGGTTCCAACAGTGACTCACACTTATATTTGTGGCAGCTCATGATAACATCAGACTGTCCCAGTGCAAACAGATTCCCCAAACCACCAATGTATTAACAGCACCTCATTAACAGCTCTTGCATATTCACATTCATTTGCTGCTGATAACATGTATGTTACTCATCCCAGTCTGTCTCCTGCATAAATAACATTAACCTAGGTATCAGTGGTAAGAAAAGGCAAATATTAAAGATTCATTTGTTTATTTACCCATATCTAACCAAAAGTAGTTACTCACTGTGTACAGTGTGGAAGGTATATGCGTCTTCTTTGTTGGTGGCCTCTGGCCTGCAGATGACCTGCAGCATGGAGCTCTCTGACTGAGAGGTTTGTGACGGTAAGGAATCGTAGTCCGGGTCCTTCTCTCTGTCCGTCTGGGGACTGAGACAGGACACACAAATAAGGATAATAAAAGATCCCGGGTTTTGTGAAACAAATCAGTGTGTGTGTGTCTGTGTGCATGTACATGGTGTGTATATTCAAGCATGCAAGTCTGCAGGTGTGTGTACCTGTCAGGGGACACTATTGGGATGCATGTAGGTGGTATAGTCTGCAGTGTGTCAGTAGCCAGACTATTGGGCGGGTTGGGTCTCTCAGGCTGGGTGTCTGAGTTTGTCTCTGTGATCGGCTCGTCCGGTTTGGGAGTTGCACTTGTGTCCTCTGGAAACAACATTTCCATGGTATTAGACAGTATCAGAGGTGTCATCAATTCAAAAGCATCATACTAATGGTTAAAGGATTGTTCTGGCATTCCTATAAATGTTAGTATATTTAGTACAACTAGATGAAGCAACAAATTTGTGCCAAATAAGGAGCTTTATATGGGGGATGTGGCCATGAAACAGGCAATATCACTAGGAATTTAATGTGCAACACATAAACTAGAAATGAGATTGCAGTAATGCATGCATCTGTGTTTACACACTTGCACAGGCAACCAGATAGAAAGAAGGAACTACAGAGGATTTGGAGCTCCACAAGAACTCTTTTAAAATGCTTTAAAGTTAACCCCTTGGCTGACTTTCACCTTCCTCTCCAGCTGCAGCACCTGCTTCCTCTTTGGGTTCTGGCCCCGCCTCCTCCTGTGTGCTGGCCCCTCCCCCTCTGGTGCTGAGTGAGCCCAACAAGGAAACAAACTCCAGGAAGTTGGATTCGTTTGGGATCTGGCCCTCCTTGGCCTCCAGGTCTGACTTGGAGCTGGTCATAGTTGGCTTTTGGATAGAGAGACAGGAAGAAAAAAAGTTTGTATGTATGTATGCAGGGATGAATGGATGGAGGATTGGATGGATGGATTGATGATTGAATGGATGGATGGATTGATGAATGGATGGATGGATGGACTGGATTGGATTTTGATGGATAGATGGAAAAAAACAACTGCGAGTGAACAGGCTACTGAACTTATCCTCCAAAGGAAATTGTGCCAACATACTGTGTTCTGCGAGCGGTCTGACAGCAGCACGGCGTCTTTCCCACTGTCCATGCTCAGCCCGCGGATGTGAGTCCTGCCCCCAGGCCCATACCGGCCAAAAGCTGGCGGCAGACGCAGGAAACCCTCTGAATCCACATTTAGATCTGGAGGATCCGTGTCGTCAGGGTGGGAGTGGACATCGATGCCCGACGAGCTGTTGTCATTGGTCAGTTGTGGGCTTGGTGTATTGTCACTTGTTATTTGTGGACTGAGATGTTCCTGGTCCGGGTCTGGACATTCCAGTGTGTTCGACTCAGAACTTGTCGTGTCCTTACATAGGTGAAACTCCTCATGCTGGTCCAACATCTGTTGCTGTTTTGGGGTGTGGTCGTCCTCTGACCTGGCCCCTTCTTCTCCCTCCTCCTCCTCCTGCCTCTCATCTTCAGGGGAGTCAAACGTGATGACAGGGATCTTGATGTGACATTCGCCCGCCTCCTTCTGAGCCTGATGGGACATACACACAGACAATCAAATATTGCCATGTCACTTTCAGACTACATCTTTTTACTTTCAGATCCATTTAGATATTTTCCATGAAACTGGTATACTAGCGAACATGCTACTACAAAACATGCCAAATACAAAGGGGCAAAGCAAAGGACAACTAAAAATAGATGATAATTCAAGCCTTAAAAAGTGCATTTTTTAATTTGCTATAAAGGAGGAGGCACAAAATGCTGCACATGAAAAATGAAAGTCTTGCCTGTGCGTTCTCCAGAAGGCTCTGCATAACGCTCTCCTCCAGCTGAGCGGCTGTCTGAGGGTCGCAGCTCATGGTGATGATAATCTTGACCGTGTCGCTGTCGTCCAGGTGAGTCGACACCGGCCCGGGCCCAGAATTGTCCACCAGAACCACTGCGATCTCATCAGAGCAATACGCTTCCTCCACTGGCTCAGCCTGAGAAATAAAGACAGAGATAAACAGACGGTTGGAGAACAGCTCTTTCTATGATCTACTAAATAATCAATATGTTTTTGTTGTTTTTTTGAGGCTGACACTCACATCCCTTAGTGGTTGATACCCCTACTGATATCAGTATGCATTTTTGTACAAATGCAGGTGCAAAACAGGTTGAGCTTTTCAGAGAAGCCTGTCTTAGAGGAACTGTTTTTAAACAAAAGACCATGTTACTTTCACTCTGTTGCTGATTTTATAGTTGCATTACTTGACACATTCCTAAAGCAAAATGTCACACAAGTGCCAATTTCACAATCAGGAAAATATTGATAGTCAAAATATTATTGGACTGGTACCAATATTGTAAACCGATACTGCTACTCTGTCACCACATCGGCCCATCCATTCATCCCATCAGAAGTCTGGGATGAGTGCCTTCCTTTTCATCATCAGCTGCACTGACAGGCACACATTTGAGAGGAAGAATGGATATCATGGCAAGTTGTAGTCAGTGCAACCATATCCAAAAGTCATACCCCACATTCAAACCACAAATATTACAGTAGTCCCACTGGCTTACTGCACTGCAAAGACGGCCCATTCTTACAACACACGTACTATAAACAGACAATAATCAGCTGAACAAGTACAGATCAACCTAAACTGGTATCAAATTCAAAAGCCTCTTCTTGTACACTTATTCTGTGCTGGTGTTGGTGTGTTAGTGTGGCAACAATGTAGCTGGTGTAGCTTCTGCAGTCTACTACTTATCCATATTTCAACATGGCCTACCTGGGTAGGAGTTTGGGGGATGTCAACAAGGTCATCCTGCTGGGCCTGCGGAGCCTCCAACGAGTTATTGTTGGCGTCTGAGGGCTCTTTTTGATCCTCGCTCTCCTCCCCACTCTCTCCTCCACTCCCCTTGGAGGGAGGCAGACCTTCATCTGCTGTATCCCTTTCTGCAGTTTCTTTATCATCACAGTCTTTCTCTGCGGTTCTCTCCTGTTGTGATTGCTCTATCAAGAGGCTCTGAACGTCTGTTCCATCCGTCACAGCTCCAGTCCCAATGGGTTCCACATTCTTTCTCCCCGTCCCTGTTGCAGATCCAGGTCGTGACTCTTCTCTCCCGGTTTGAGATGGGGGCCTCTGCTGGGCCTGCAGCAGGGGGGCAGCCTGGTCGGGGTTGGGACTGGAGAGGTCCTCTGGAGTGAGCTCTTGGCTTGCGTGCAGACCTCCCTCTGCAGGCTTCTCCTCTGCAGGACTCTCACTCTGCCCTGGAATGGAATGAAAAGTGGATTCATATTGTGGGTTTAATACACTGGCTCTAATCCTAGCTTTATCCCTATTAGCTAAGTTCACATTCCTCTCCTTGGAAACACTGTAGTTTCATATTTGGCTGCAATGACATCATCAACCATCACGGCAAAATCTAATGTTCAAAGCAGCACTGCCACTCCGGCCGAGCTTGGTGGCTTTCTTAACTGATGCCAGAAAAAAAACATCTTTCCATTGCAATAAAATGAACCATCGATGTCAGACTAATCCTACTGTTCTTAACATATTGATACATCATGCATTTATCTGAGGCACTGCACCAGACTGGTTATGGTATCTCCTTTTTCTGTCAGCTGACCTTGCTCTGACTAATCACAAGTGCATGAGGTCATAAACTGACTGGAACCAATTTACTGGTCTTGCTGGCTGTCTAACTGGCTGGCTGCTAGCTAGGTGCTTGTCTGAGCATATTTACAACGATGATGTGTTAGCAGAGCAGGAAGTGATCAATCCACATTGTCTAAGGAGCCATACAGTGCATTAGGGAGGAGGAACAGAGCTGGCACCCAGCACAGACATCTGACAATCATAAGTGTGCAGAGGGTTGCACTTTAGTCTTATTGTCAGTGTCATCTGGTATTTTGTTATGTTCAAGGGCATCATTAAAAAGTATAAAAAACGGAAAAATACATAGTTAAATTTTGCATAATTTTTCCAATATGGTTGACATTTTACATTTATGAGCCCTTTGACTTGGTCCCAAGTTCATGGAATACTTTCCACTGCTTGTAGACAATGTCTGCTGACAAAATCTCATATTTCAAGATACAAGGTTTTTGAGGGACAGCCACACTATGTAGTGCATAGCCACTAAGCATCATTTCCCCTGGGCAGACATTCAGCCTGGGTCAAATTCAGTGATAATTTAACCTTTCGCCCCTTGGTTGAAGGGGAAATGAATGCAGAATTAGACCTGGCACCTTTTTTTGCAGCAGCTGTTTGTGGTTGTTCCAATATACTGTTTCATATCCAGCCAGCATAATCAGCTTGAGGTTTGTTTTGTTACTTTGCATTATGCTCGGGGATCAGGGATTGTCAGACATAATGTGTTTGTGTCCTGCTCGCTTGACAGGCATACCTGATTTTGTCTGAATGTAACAATCTCTAACAATGCTCACCTCCAAATCTCAGTATTTTCATGGGAAAATGGCAACACTGGTGACTGCCTAACGTCATAACATCTGCCATTTCTGCTCTTCCCTGAATCCCATTAATATTCCTAAGAAGGAGCACGGATCCTGCTATATGATTATAGATAACACCCCCTATTTTATTCAAACACCACCTATTGTATTCAAACCTAGAGGGATGACAGCGCCACCTTCCACAGTCTTCACCTCATCTGACTTTGGACACTCCTGAATAGAAGAGAACCCAGAAACACATATATGATGATCAAAATCAGGACATAATATAGGTCAACATAGTGGCATAATCAAGTGAGCCAGGCTGTGTTGGTATTCATGCACTTTTTAGCAAATGTACATCTGTTAATTCAAAAACTGAGCCAATCAGCTGGTAATGTTTACAATTGACTCACCACACCAATCAATCCTGGGTCAGTTTCGGTCTGTTTAACTGTCACCTGGATCACTGGACTGGGACGGTTACGAGCCAGCATCGTCATGGCAACACTGTCTGGGACGGTGCTGCTCTTCCTGTTAGACGGAGAAATGAGAGAGGGGAGAATTAAATGATGCAGAGAGAAAAGGGAGAGAGACAGATGGGGAGTCTATGGGAGTCCATATATCAATAAATGTCAGTCCAAATTTCTGAGGAAATCATCCGACATTCATCCCCATCCTGACATGCTATAAATACAGCCTCGACTACGGAAGTGATGGAGCAGTAAAGAAACTCGTGTCGAGGCCCTCAATTTTCTCACCAGCCTCTGGCATTTCAAAGAAAATAAGGAAATGAAAAGAGAAAATACAGTCACTGAGAGGGGGGAAATTGGGTTTTCATTTATTAGTCTGTGTGTTGATCAAGTGTGTCAAAGCAGAGTGAATGACTGAGGATCACTGACCGCTCCTCATTAGCTTACTCATTCACAAAAGAAGTACTGATTCTTTGAAACAAAGCTTTGAATGCCAAGAAAAATATCCCACTGTGATATGTTTAATCACTAAACCAAACTGAGCTGAGAGAGACAGACAGGGAACAGAGACAAGAAAAAGAGACTGAGACAGAAGTATAGAGAGAAATCATACTTCTTTCATCAGTAGCATCACTCCATGAGCCTGTCTCAGCCCTAAATGTACAGTCTCATGTGAATAATTAAATTCCAATCATTTGGGATTATCCCTGTGCCCTAAATTCTGCACGGACATGTACTAATGACAAACCTGCCTGGGACTAGGCTCAAGGAATGAGTGAGTTGAATTATACTAAATTCTGGTAAAGCTCATGTATCTCTTTGCATAGGTCATATGATTACATGATATGATTACAAAAACAGAAACCCTATTCAGCACACACTCCTTTATTAAAAACTTTAAATAAGAAACTCTGTGCTTCCATTAAAATATATAGACTGCATTAGAATAAGAACACTGACTTACAGGTGCAACATTGACCTGTAACCTTCAAGTAGAAAACAAAGCAGTTTCATTTCAAATTGGAGGAACTGTTCGACATGTCCTGCTATAACAATAAATACAATGGTATGATTATATGCTTTCATTTTGATTGACAGTCCTGTAAGCATGACTCCAACTTCAAGTGTTTCAGGTATTTAAACATATGGCTGAGGCTACACTAGAATAAGTAGACAAACACAACCAAAAACACAAATTCTGGCATCCATTCTTTTGGTGTCCCTAATCCCAAATTCAGGACTTGGGGTTACCTGATGCTAGCGCGCAGACAGGAGTCAGAGGCGTTGCTCTTCTTGTCCGGGGCCTTGCTGAGGTCTGAGAGGCTACTGCGGACCACCGCCTCACCCTGGTCAAACATCAGGTGCAGCCGATAGTTGCCCAGCTTGATGAGGATAAAGAAAACGGTGATGGAGGTGCAGTAGATGCTCAAAGCCATGGTGGTAGGAGGCAGGGCCTGTGGAGAGATGGGAATGTAAGAGTCATGAAAACGAGGATAAGGTACAGCAAGGTAGAACAAGGTAGAGCACATTCAATCACGCAGCCACGGAGGTTCCCCCAGTGTATTACAGGCTCAGTGGGCCAACAGGCCTAATTTGATAAATTGGTTAATTGCTAAAGTTATTGATCCCTGGGGGTTTGAGAGTGGAGTGAAACTGGGTAATGACCCAAAGTAAAGAGCAGGAAGGTTATAGACAATGCCATGCTGAAACTGAAACTGTTGGCTAAGAAGACTTCTTGCTATGTTGGATATTGAAAGACAGATCTTTGCCGTTTATGAATTTTCCAGATTTATGTGGGAATGTATTTGTGCTCATAATTGTTTGTCCCTCAGCTGCTATCTTGAACACTGTGTTTTGACCTTCAGCTATAATGCTAATAAACTTGAAATCTGAAACATGTCTGCATCCCTCCCAAAACGCTTGTTTATATGCATGAGAAGCAGTGGGCTTATTCAAACAGACTGTGAGCAATGCACATGTGACAGTGAAAACTGTCACAGCAGCCACATTTTTAATATTGCTTCACTGAAGATGCTCTTAAACCTTTGAGCTGTCATTCTCACATCAGAATCTGTTTCTTTCTCTCACTTCCTCTCACCCATGGATAGCTATTTTGGGATTATCTCTGCTGTTAAAAAAAAAAAGATCTAAATGCTACAGGAGCATAAAAGAGACATTTTGCATTTTATTTCTGGTCTCTCTCCATGGTGGAGGATTTACTGTACTTTAACATGGAGGATGGTGAATTGTTTTCCCCTGCATTTAACCTTATACAGACACAACAGATTATGCTGAGGAACACATTTCTTGGTCGTAAAGGGGAATGTCTAGCACTTTCAAATCGCATCAAGAGGATTGATGCAGAATCTGAAACAAACTGGCCCTAAAGGGACATGGGGATCACCGCATCACATCATAATCTGCAACACATAAATATCTAATCTGGATGAAATGGGTTGTTGTGCCAATAAACCACTACCGCATAAAGATACTGACACAAACCATTCATCTCATTTCTTCATTGCCCGCATGTGTGCCCCAATGGCAAGTGGAAGCAATGTATAATTTACATCCCCTCCAATCTCCAATCTCAGTGACCTGTTGTTGACATCATCATGGTACAAGACACCCTCCATTAATTTTAAGATGCAGATAAGGCTCGACGAGACTCTGTGCAATGAATTAGACTTCATCGCCACTTGGGTCACAGGTGTTTGAACTAGGTATTGCACTTGATACGCCATGCTTATCTTTGTTCACACCACCATAGTGACTCCCAAGGTGGGGCCCAGAGACACCCAGGGGTCACTGAAGAGGTTACGGCACAATATGAAGACTGGTTTTACATGACTATTATTTGATTCCTCTGATAATGCAGGAATGTGTATAAAGATCAGAGGTTTCATCCTCTCCTTACAGTACAAACAAACAGCTGTCCAGTTATGTCCCAAATCTCAGATGGATGTGCCTCAGCTGAAATACTGTCAATGAGAGAGGTATGTGGCCCGAGCTGTGACTATATAAAGGGCCTTGCCATATAATTGTTTGGAAACCAATGCTGTGAAGCACGACTTCTGGCTCTCCCACTGTTTCATCCAGAGGCAGCCATGCGTTTCATCACTGCATGCGGGAAAATACTGCGACAGTGCCTTATCCTAGCCTATTATTTCCCTCAGCAATGATGCCTCATTGTTGCAGAGCAAGGGAGGACGGGGGCCATTGGTTTATCCGAGAAAGGATGCGAGAGCCGCGCTTCGTGGTGGAAACCAACGGCGCATGAAAAACGTTACCTCGGTACTATGAGCTACTCACACCCCCTTCGCGGCCTTGAGCGTCATTTTCTGACTCCAGATGAAACTCACCAGATGGAGGGACAGAGGCAACATCAGCAGAAAAATCCACAGATAGAGGTGGCAGGAGTTGTTGAATTTGTTCTGGTCCGGGTCGTGATACCAACCCCCGGTCAGTGATGCCCAGACCCCCTGACGCAGAGTCTGCACAACCTGGGAGCCCATCTCTCTTCTCTCCTCCGCTCAGGTTGGATGGATGGATGCTGCTGCTAGGCTACAATAAAACGATCTCGCATTCTACTGTCGCTACGCCTCCATGTTGGGGCGATGCAGCACGGGCTACGCCGTCTCTTTCATGCTTCAGCCGCTCTCACTGTTGTCCTCTCGCCTGCCTTCCATCCCAATGTCAGGTCGTCCATTGCTGCCGTGGTCTTCATCCTGTCCTATTCTTCTCCCCCTCAGTCTCGCTGGCTGTACAGATGCGCAGCTCTGACCGCCTCCCCTCCCTTTCCACTCCCCCTCCCC
>OMLF01024674.1:5229-20347 GCA_900302615.1 Holocentrus rufus
AAACTTATTTAACGTTACAGTCTTTATTTTCCCCCCACATTTCCTTTTTTAATACCATGGACCTTTTTTATTTTTCAGTAATATGTAAATAACGTCTTATTATCTGTGAATTATTGTTTTCAGTGATGTACTTTAAAATTATGTTGCTCAGCATAGCTAAATGATCTCCATGTAGATTGGACTGACCTTTGTTGGAGAGGATAGACTATTAAGTACACATGTGAAACATGAATTGTATAGTAATGTATTTTCTAGTGTCACAATACATTAGGGATAAAGTGAACAGTTGGTAATTGAGATTACAGCAGATCATTCACTGTTTTCTTTTGTTGTACATTGACAAAATTGTGTTTTATCTTGCTTTTGTACATACGATCATTACAATGCAAATTATTTAATCAGATGTATATGTTCGAATGAAAATCTTAACTGAAAACAAATTTCGTATGAAACCACCCTGACCTTTTTTTAATTTAAAACATTGATGTCAAAAATGGGGAAAAATAATCAAAAACAGTGTGTGTCCATTTTGTTTGATATCTGGTCGATTGAAGATATTTGTGACCTACTGTTAATAAAACTTTTCATCTTTCAACTGTGAAATGTTTTAGAAATATTCTCATAACTTCTATAATGAAAAGCAGTGCTGAACAAGTAGACCTAGACAAGCTTTTGCTTTCAGTTAAGTTATGTAAGTATTGTTTGCCCATCCATTCAAAATACCATTCACTCATTCCATGCATCTCAGTGATGCGATTTATATTTTCAGTTTAGTGGGTTCAAGCTGAATGCTTGAAGTATTTTCTTCGTGAGTTGGTTTGAAACTGAAAAGTTAAACGAACAAATTAAATCTATAATACAAAAGTTTTGCAGAGGCTTTGCAGATGCATCACAAATCTGTCAACCACTATTTATGCCATATACATGCAGGTCCATCAGAGAATTAGACTTGCAAAATTATGACAAGGTATTGTTATAGGAAAAAAAGAATAGTCCCTTACATTTATTCATAGTTAGACAACATCACATCACATATTATTTATCTGCTGGTTGCAGCTTCATTGAAGTTACATCACATTTATATTGAGTGAAATATTCAATGTCAAGATGCCATTGTTTTATGGCTGCAGCATTACATCAAATAGAAAATATCTACATATCCAGTGCATCATATTATACACATTTCCAGGTAATAATTTTAAGGAGGAAAAAAAGCTCGGGATTTTATGGGTTTGAACAGCTCTACTGCTAAAAAGCATAATGCCTCAAAAATGTAGTCCTCAATAAAGTACACAGACTATGAAGCTGCACTCAAGTACTGACTAAAATGATTTATGTACCTGTGATGAAAAACATTGACAATGTATCGATTCAGTGCCACGGGAACAGACATGGCAACCCTAAAGATCACCTCTTACTACACTGTGACACGACATGAAGAATATTGTACTTAACTGACGCCACACATGAACAGAAATTTATACTTAATGAAGAAAAAAGCACAGCGCGGATATACGCATATTGACTAAAATGTGTCTTATAGTGCTTTATCGCTGGCTTTTCAATGATTTTAACAAAAACGCATTTGCAGTAATCAAGTCTTGAATTTAGTTCCATATGAAAGCAACCATTTGAAAAGAATAGAGAGGAAAAAGGAGAGCTCTAGAAGTAAACTACTGATATTACAGGGAGAGAGAGAGAGAGAGAGAGAGAGAGAGAGAGAGAGGGCTACATGTGTGCTGGCTGCTGTAGTCATAGTTGTGACGTCAGTAGTAGCAGCTAAACGCTCTCCTCGCGCGGCCGTGTCATCCTCATCATGACAGCAACATCGGATTTTTAGCATCGGCAGAGGACCAACACTCACCTGCTTCTCAGAATGATTTAGCTGCAGACATTAAGGACTATGTTTGATATTACTATCAGATATTATGGGCTGTATTTGATGTAGGGTCACTATCTTTCCGCTGTTGTGAGGACCTGGTGCGGCGGAGAACAGCCGGAGACAGAGGGAGATGCAGTTTAGCTGCGTAAACAATATGGCTGTGGTTCAGCATCACCGACTGGTCGCGTGTTTTGTTTTGCTGCTGTGTGCAGTGCGGAGTATCGACACCCGGTCTTCGCAAATATCAGACTTAACATCCAAAATAACAGGGGTGGAGGAGATTTTGGAGGAATTCCGCAAGCAGCTCCAGCAGGACCAGCTGTATCCGAGGGAGGGGGGTGTGATTGACGTGTGCCTCGGCGACTTCAACGCCGTCGGGGAGCACATCATCCGGGCCAGGGCCTCCATCGAGCAGGGGGCCACCTTCCTGTCGGCTCCCGGCAGGGTGTACAGCTGGAAGGACTGCCTCCACGCCTGCTGCACCGAGCCCCACTGCACCGTGGCGGTGGTCCAGGAAGACCTCAGGCAGCCCGGGGACAGTCTCAGCTGCTATTTATTCAACTGCACCTACAGAAACAAAAACGTGTGCTCCTTCGCGCCGCAGCAAGGCTTCAGCACCTACAACCGGACTCCCAACACGACGGGACACCTCCCTGTGGCCTCGGGGAGCCACGGAGACAAGAGGGTCAGCTTCGCCAGGAGACCCGAGGAAGGCCTTAATGATGATGACACCCAAGGTGAGAAGCCTGCAGGCAAGCCCTCTGGTCATAAATCAACGAAGGCAATATGCTATATATACACTCTACATGATTGAACTTGTCAGACATGAATGGAAACAAGGGTGAGATCTGTCACAAGCTGCAAGGACCTTACTTTTCATTTTGTTAATAGACCTTTTAACAGCAGCCATTTTGACATGAATAGCAGGGTAAACACAGGTGTTACTAATGACATTAATTAAGGTTCAGTTCCATTTAGGTCGAACAGAGCCAGGGTCCTGCTATTGTTCATGCTGGCTCATTGAAAAGACTGCTGTAAATGGAACAGAACAGAATCTTCATTAATGTCATTAGTAACACCTGTTTGCCCATTTTTTACCCATCAAAATGGCTGCTGTGAAAAAGGTCCACTAATGCTTAATTACAGTATTTTACAATTACTTTGATTCAGTTTTCACGACAGAGTTTCAATGTGCAAAACTCTTAACAAAATGTGCAACTCTTAACTTTGGGCTTAAAATGCCACACAGTTTTATGTTTATAATAACCGCAGAACATGGTATATGCTCATTTGTTTATTTTAATAATTGTTGCATTTAAAAATATCTTGGTCATTATCAAATCATCCCATCAAACCAGCAGTAATGCTCATCAAAACAGTTTTTTCCTCATTCCTCAGAAAAAAGTTTGCAACTTACACCATAGTGTTTCAAGTGATGTACAGTAAAGATTCCTTGTGATTTTCTGCATTTTATTTATTGAATATATGAATATATCACTAGATATATACTATACAGCCCGACTTTTGCATCTGCTGTAATTCTTTTGTACAAAGCAAAATTGAATGCAGTGATTCAAAAAAGACAAAAAGCAAGACCGCATTTGCCAACAACATTACAGTGAATTCTATGCCACAGGAGATACAGTAACACATGCAGTGATTCACTGCATCAGTTCATGTTTTCCATTCTACCCTTTGTGTTTTTATGCATGACATTACAGTTGCATAACACCAAAACACTACTAAATATTTTGATCACTTACAGTAATCATGGAAAATATGTTGCAAACACAAAATTGTTACTTCACGTAACAGTTTGTACAGTAGTTCAATAATCCATATTTTTTTGTAATAGTAGCAAACTATATGTTACAGGAAATAGCTCAAGGAAATACTGTATGATGTGGTCAGTCAGTTTGCTCTAATTTCATTGGACACAATATGTCTTCTACCTCCTTGCCTACGACACGCCCATGGCCACGTACCTCAACATCAGCTGTGTTGACTCGCTCCATGTTGAGCTAAACTGCCACAGAACTGGTTCTGTAGTGGTGAAGTGACTGGCAATTTTATGGCGACACTACTCACCTGGACAATGTTGTTAAAGTAACAAGAGATGTGTGCATACACATGTGGAATTAATATACTGATCTGTATGTATAGCAATTAGCATTTGGATACAGTATTGATATGAGATGGCTGTATTATGAGGACTGAACATGTGATTTAGGGTTTTGCACTTTGTATATTAGCACAGTATTTTGTGTCTGGAATTTGGCAAGTGAGTTTGGCTCTTTATATTAAGAGTTTTGCACATTGAAACTCTGGTGAAACCTGAATCAAACCAGTTGGAAAATACCGTAACTAGGTGATTAAGCATGAAATGATTTAACATGTTAGTAACATCATTATTAAGCTATTCTGATCAATATAGTCTGAATATGTTAGGAGGATTTTAGGAGTATTCTGCAATTCCCTTACAACCAAAAAGTCAGTAGTATTAAGCTATCAGTTTTAACAAAACACTGGGCATATGCTGTTTATAGGTGAATGAAAGTGCATATAATTATAATACAACAAAATCTGCAGCCACTCAATTATTTATGACATATGAGCTAGGCGTAATTCATTACTCAAAATGTTAGTTACTGGTTTGTTCATAAAATATTAAAAGTAACCATAAGCATGTTCTTCATGATTCAGCAAGTCTCAATCAATAGTTAAACATTAATAGTGTTGCTTCACTGAAATCCATGTCTCATAGGCCAGGTCTGTGCTTAAATGTTGGATCTATCTTTGTTATAACAGCTGGTTAGGTTAGATAGGGCTGTAATGTCTTTTCAGCTTGCTGTTTTGTGTGCTGTGGTTTGTTTTGTATCCTCTTTAATTTAATTGCATGCTGTATTTTCTATTTTTTTACGATTGACTGTTGATTAGCTAAATCTTGGTAGTCTAGCTGATTGTAAAGTATTCTGAGACCGATTTGTGATGAAGTTAAATAAACTTGATTAGGCTCAAGAATTTAACTTAATGAGCTGCTAATTCTTCGTGTGTTTGTTAGGACAATGGAGGATTTATCTATTGATGAAGTGGATTTGCCCCAACTCCCGCCCCATTCTGCTGCTGCGCTCTCAGCCAAATCTCCCCTGTAGTAGAGATAAGATAAATAAAACGAACACAAGCAGAGGCCGCTAGTAGTGAGTCTGGTAAAGCACGTAGGATGGGTTAATGATTTGCCTTTTAGACTCAGATACAAATACATTAGCCCACTTACAGCAGCAGCAGCAGGTGTGTTTTTAACCCAGCTACAAAACTGGATGTGCTAAGCTGCCCACTTGTATGTATGTATGACAAACAGAAACCAATATGTACTCCCCATCTATTTATTACCCCCAGCTAGGATAGAGATAAGAAGAATAAATAAATTAATAAAAATAAAGTGACAAAATATGTGACAAATTGATATTATAAATGAAGTGTTGTGGTGCTGCAGAGAAGCACTGGCCTAGAAAACACATTTGTTAAAAATTATGACGCAAAAATAATCATTCCCACTAAAATCATGAATCATATCACAATTTTCGGTAATGCATTAATAAATACTGAATTCATCATTTATAACACATGAATACTCATTAGTATATAGTTCATCAACACAGTTAAAATGTCAATGATGAGTAAAGCATTTTTAACTGTTTATAAACTATATATGAATGAGTATTCATGCATTATAATTGATGAATTCATAACTAATGCTTAATAGTGTGTACTTATTATAAAGTGTTACCGTTTGTTTTTGTTTGTAAAGCATGTCATTCGGCCCTAGCACACATCTTAACACATTTCTGATGTTCTATTTTGCAGAGCTGGATGAGCCCCCCCGCAGTGACGCCGGCCAAGACGTGGTGGTCCAGCTGCCCACAGACTGGGCTGTGTTAGACGGCCGGGACAGTGTGGACGACCACGGGATCAGCCGCTACGAGTGGGCTCTCGTCAAGGGGGACACGGCCATCGAAATGAAGGTCAGTAATGCGGTCCTATATTATGCTCATATCCAAACCGCTGTGCAGTTCTGTGACTGTGTACATTTTTAGTTTAGACCACGAACACTGAGGGAAACATGCAAGAAAATTTAAAGACTTTGATTAATTTGGCAAGGCATATCATACTGAATTTGGTCAACAGAAACAAATCATAAAACAAATCTCCTGCACAATATGGCAGCAAAGGAATTGATTTAGGAATGTTCTCTGTGGGGGATGAGATGATTGTACCTTTGCTTTTCTAATATCAAGAGGGTTTAATCAGAGGCTTTGCAAGCACCAGTGTCAAATAGCCCTCGTGTGTTTGCAGTAGTTAAGTCAACACAAGGCGTGTGTGACCAGAGCTCTAAATGCTTTGCTGCACCAACAGAGATAAGAGTTCATTATGACCGAAGCTGCCCCAAGGGCAGGAGCGCTGCTGGGGTCGGCCTCTTTTATTCTCAACCTACATGTGAAATTTATAAGACACCTTTTTCAGTCATTTTTTGTTGTGGAAATACAAACACAGCAGAAGAAAACTGAATCAATTTTACCCCAGATGTCAGGTTCAGTCCAGTTGCTAAAGAGCAGCCATGGATAGTGATGAAGATAAGCTTCACCAAAGGGATTTGATGCCATTAGGTAAAAGAAAAAAACAGTTTATGACACATATGATGTCTTTTCCTATAGAAACATATACAAAGTTGCTGTCATTCATTGTGTTTTTGATGTTAATTTGGGTCCGTCTTACTCTGCTTTAATGGCAGTCTTCCTTCATAAAACTAAATTATTTTGGTACTTGTGGCATTATTGTAACTTAATGATATCTATTCAGTGTTCAACCTCAAAATGTTTAAAATGTTAAGGGTAAAAATGTGTAAAAAACTGAGAACTTTGGACTGTAAGCTATACCTTCTTATTCACAATGTTTTGTATTTATGTTGCATACTTAAGAATGAAGAAGTGCACAGGGCTTCAGCAGTCCTACGCTGTGCCCATGTGATTTGCATAAGTCTGACAACAGATTATATTTGCTCATCGCTTGTCATGTCGAAGGTGACCCATCCAGGTCTGCTGAAGATCAGCGGTCTCCAGCAGGGCGTCTACACCTTCCAGGTGACCGTCACCGACATGGCGGGCCAGAAGAGCTCCGACAACGTCTCTGTCACTGTGCTGGCACCAGAACACCAAGCAGAAGGTGACGCCCTCACCGTTTACAATACATTTTCTCTTCCTCATGTCAAACTGATGGTGTCAGTGTTCCTCAGAATCCTCACTCTCCTGTCAGGTCATTTTAGCTGCTTTCCAGTCTCTGGGAATAACAGTTCCTTGTTCCTTGCAGGTTGAAAAAAGTGACTTTGAAATTGTAGTTAAAAAGCATTGAAATACAATGGGAAAAAACAGTAATGCATGATGATCCAACATCTTCAGACTCTTCAGGGTTGTATTTTTGAGGGAACAAAGATTTGGCAGGACACAAACGCACTGTCGGAAGAAGAGTGAGGATTTCTGCTCAGAAACACCTGAAGCCACAGTAGAACACATCTTTCCATTTAAAGAGCAGCAGAGTGTGGTCTGCTCACGTCTCTCTGTGCCCACAGTGTGCACGAGCCACTGCTCCCGCTACCAGTTCATGTGTGACGACGGCTGCTGCATCGACATCACCTACGCCTGCGATGGGAAGCAGCAGTGCCCAGACCGCTCGGACGAGGCCTTCTGCCAGAACTGTAAGAAACCCTTCTTCTTCACAAAATGCGACGGCATATTTTGCGAGAGCAGTGTGAGGTGTAGGGAAACCAAGTAGAAATCGGTCAGCATATGAAAAAGCAGCGGGCAGCAGTGGAAACACACTCTTGGATGTCCAAGATCATGGATTGAATCGAGGTGGACAGTTAACAAAATAAAAGTACTTCATTTGACTGGTGCAAGTTGAGGGGAAAACATGAGCAAAATCAACAGTGCACCTGCACATTTGGTCAAATGGAACAAATGGCAAGTTGCCCTGTTTCTTCCTCTGTGTGTGTGTGTAGTTGATAGCAGCAGGAAGACAGTGACTCATCCCGCTGGTGTGCCCAGCCTTCGTAAGCCTGTGGCCCAGACGGAGGGGGCTGAGGACGGCTCCGTGCTCCAGGATGGTCCCAGGAAGACCTTAGACAGTATTGTACCACCACCTGCTCAACCTCAGGACAGGACTAAGGTGGCCCCTCCACCACCTGTTCACCCACCTGTTCAGCAAGAGGGTCCAGTCAGTCAAGGTACATGTCTGTTTTAATACATGTTCAGAACTGTTTATTTGAACCCTTACTTTTAATTCAGCTCATTTGACCAGGTGAGAACAATGCCATATGAATTCATGTGACACCAAACAACAGTGAAACACCTGAAAACCAGTAAATCTCAGTCCTCTTCTAAGAGAATTGTGGTTTGTTAGGAATAGGAACGTAATCTGAGCCAGCTTCAGGAAAAGACCCCGAAACACAGGGGTTTGTGGGTATGAGGAGACAGACGTTGACATCTGATAGCCAGCGGTCCGTCATGCTTGGAAAGCCGAGCCTGACACAATGGAACCTTAATGGTGGAACCAGAGAAGGTAAATTACAGCAGAGAGTACCAACAAGTCAGGCTTAGTAAAAGTCAACAGGACCTGGAATGAGATTTGATCCAACTTCCCGGCTGGCAAAATCACAGCGGAAGCCTCAAGTCGAGAAGAAATCTCCAGGTTTCTTGGGAGAGCGCTCCTTGTGGGTCCGTGTTCCTTTTGTCAAATATGTTAGCGTGGTAGATTCAAGGACAAACTAAAAATTAAGTGGTTTTGTTGGAAAACCGTACACATTTCTTGCATGTCTTAGCCCTCCTTGTGTCTCTATCAGAGCTGTGTGGCTGCAGCAAGAGGCTGTGTAAGTTGCGATGCACAAACTGCATCCCTGCATACCTGTCTCTAAAGTGCTTTAAATGATGCAGCCCTCCGTCGCTGTCACGGCTGCATTCTTCCTGTGTGCAGGAGCAGGGAGCGTTTTGTGTGCACAGGGAGGCAGATGGGGCCACTGCAGGCAGCCGCTGAGTCACAGAGCTAAGCTGCAAACGCTGGCCAGGCCACAGGGCCACTCTCTGCCATACAGCGCTGCCATGGGAATGCAGCTCTATCCCAGCGTACCCTGTGTGAGTGCTGGAACAAAGCACCTCTGTCCGCCCCCCATCATCTGATCCCTGAATGAGGCCGAGACAGACTGGGAGGGCCACTTTACCACAGGGCTCACTTGCATTCTCAGGGTTCTTTTCTTCGTATTGGAAAGCCTCAGTCGCAGGGCCAGATACACGGGAAAATAAGAGGCATGGATGCTTTGTCATATGGTCAGATGGACAGGGAAGAAGGTTTAGGGAAATTGAAAAATGCTGTCAGTGTGGTTGATTTCTACCACACAGGAGCATTCTGGTGACAGTGATATTTTTAACCCTTACACTCCTTCCTAAATGAGGAAGGAATCTGAGCCTCTGGATAAGATGGACAGTTAAATGTTGAGTCTGTCTCTCTGTTGCTGTAGATCCTTGTGCTGCAGCTCCAGTGGTAGGACCCTGTAAAGGTACTTTCCCACGTTGGTACTACGACTCAGAGGCGGGAGAATGCAAACACTTCTTGTACGGTGGTTGCCAGGGCAACCACAACAACTTCCTCCAGGAGGCTGATTGCGTCAGTGAATGTATACAGAAAAGTAAGAGAGACTTGTTTGTCTTTTCTTTTCAACTCCATCTGTATTTGTAAGAACATGACACCTGCAACTTTCACTGTTAATGCGAACAATGTTGTCTAGGCCCTGCTTTCAAGCCGGCAACTGCAGCTCCGCCCGTCACCAAACAGACTGAGATAGGTAAGAATGGATTACGGTAAACGTGAAGTATTAGAAGTTGAATGCTTCAGTGAAATTTGAGTAACCTAGCTTTAGCATTTCACTGCTTCAAAATCCAAGTTGTATTTTTATTTTTGTTCCAGCTGCCCCTAAAGCGCCTGTATCCCAGAGCCAACCAGAGAACGACATCCCCATATCCAAACCCTTTCCAGCAATGGGAGGACATCCTGTGCCAGAGTCAGGTGTGTGTCATCATGATAACAGTAGGAAATCTTGTTGGCTTTGTTTTTGTTGGCTTGTGGCTGTATACTCCATTGCATTATGTTGTTGCTTGTACCTCTTGTTCCCGCTGAGGTTTATGTTTGCCACGCTCCATTTGTGCCTCTATGTGGCTCGTCCCTCATGGTCTTGTCATTTGTCTGTATGGCCTCTCTTTGTTTTCTCCTGCAGGTGCGATCCTTCCTCTGGCACTGGGCCTAATCATCACCGCTCTGCTGCTGCTCATGATCGGCTGTCGCCTCCGACTGGTTCGCCACAAGCTGAAGAAGGCCCGTCCCCTCACCACGGAGGAGTCGGATTACCTTATCAACGGCATGTATCTGTAGCCACTGGAGCAGAAGCAGCAAATACAGCAGGCTGAAGAAACCTGGGATGTGGGAAGCTTCTGACTCCCAGAGAGGAAGTGAGGGCGTTGTCGCCAGAGTCTGAGCCGCCACTCTGCAAGTTTGAGATGTGCATTTCTTGTACCCCTGATATAAGTCTTAAAGACAAGAGTCCTCACCTCAGGTTGGAAACTTCCCAACTCCCTGCTGCCATGAACTCTTCTGTTCACCCACACACTGAACCCTCAGACTGGTGACTCTGCTGCAGGTAGAAGCTGCCTCCAAAGCCACTGATACATATTCAGATATTTGACACTGGATTTAATATAGAAAATCTGATTGTGTCCAGAATGAAAGGCAGTCCCTAACTGACATGCTGATGAGATGTTCTCCTGTCTCTATTATATAACATTTACCTTTCTCCCTCAGATGGTGGTTGATATCAAATTAAGTCTTATTTTTACTCATGGGTGTATTTTCATGACTAGTGCTGCACAGTAATGTATTTCTGCCACTGAGTGGCACTGATGTGCTCTATTTGTGCCATACATTGTTAGGCTATTACTAGATCAAAACCTAAAATGAAGAAAGCGGTTTGATTTCTGTTTTTGATACAATCCAAGTCAACGGACAGACCTTTTGGTCCAGTCAGGATCAAGCACCAATAATTCTTGTTTGCCCCAGAATCACCACAAGCCACAGCCAGGTGAAATAAATAAGCAAATCCTTCTCCAGCCTAATTCTCTATTGCTTCTTTTTCATTATTAGGCAAGCCTACGTGAAGTTATCTATGTACATGCACAGATGTATTCCTCAATCTGCTGTCTTTTATGTGACATATTAAAGTTTATTATGGATCAACAGATTGTTTCGCTCTTTTTTAATAAAGTGATTTAGATGTCATACATTACTTTCCCTTCCACTGCATCTTAAGTACTTTTTTTGAATGTCAAGTATTTACCTCCAGGCTGTAGCCTGCACTCTAAAAATTCAATAACAAAAGGCAGACAAAAACACAAGCGTCTCTTTATTTTCATATGCCATTCCAGAAACTGTGAAAGCCAAAGATCATCCAGAACATGGATCACCCAAAATAAAATGTGCTTTTTGATTCCATGTAGCTTTTTTTTTGTTGTTTTTTTTTTAAGAAAACATCAGACATTCATTCGCTTTATATTGTTTATTTTGGCAAAGCAGTGACTTTCTCATTGTGTTTCAGTCACCAGAAGAGCCTGCACAACATGTTAATGGAAAAACCAGCGGCAGAAAGCAACACATCACCAGGTGGAAAGCACAGCCTTGTATGTGCACGTGTATCTTGTGTTATTAGTGCTCTGCTCTCCTCGGAGTGTACTCAGGCATTTGCCAGTGTGTTCCAAATGCATTGCTTATTCTATGTGTAGTATGGCCTACATGTGCTGCACATCAAACGGGATGTGTGGGTTACATCAGCCATTGTGTTGCCTGGATGTGTGTGCACCTAAATACTGTTGGCGGGGGGGTAAGAGGTTGTATCTTAGCAGAGAAGTCTACAGTTAGATGATCCACACGCACACACTGTAGCTAGGTGAATTCTCTAAAAGGCGCAGGCTTTCCTCGTCGTTGTCCGGCCTTCTCCCTACATTCAGCTTTGATGGTGCTGAAATGTAATACTGTCGAGATGGTTGATTGCAATTCAACTGATGTAACCACAAAAAAAAAAAAAAACCTATAATCCAGCAATTAAAAACAATATATAACCAAAGATGCAGGCCTGAAAATTGAACAGAACAAACCCCCCCTCTCCGCACATCTGTGCTCAACTTGAAGCAGTCTTTTTTTCCAAGCCCCTCAGGGCCATTTCATCTCCATGATACTCTAATCCAATGTTAGAGTTAAAAAAAAAAAAACAACAAACAAAAAAAAAAACCCAAAAAACAAATACCATGTTTTGTTATGCTTTGAAAAAAAATGTCATGGGTTGTTGGAACAGCCCATCCCAGTATTCTCCAGGTTCAAACTGAAATGTGGAATATTGATGGTCTTCCTTTCTTCAGAGTTCATCCCTGTGAGAAACAGAAGCCAAACGTTAACACGAGGCAGGAGGCAAAGGGCAGTGCCATGCAAGTCACACAACTGTCCTCCTGTCATGCAAATAGAAAGTCAAAAGATTAAGGCACAATCTCATGCAAACTGCAGAGACACCTTGTCACAACCAAATCCAAAGGAGGTTATCAGTCTTTGGATTTCTACATCTCACACAGTTTAATATCAAACAGCAAAACAAATTGTAGTAATAGTGGGTATAATAGCCATTAGTTTCCTATGAGTGTCCAAATTGACAAAACTGGCATGCTCTTATGTATCACAGCCAAATGCAAACCACCAACAGTCTATTTTAGCTAACAGTTCAATTTAGTCTTAAAAGGAATAGGACTTCAAATAGCTTAAATTATGCAGGTTTATTGAGCTCATTTGGGACTGCGGAGTTAAAAAACGGTTAAAAAGAAACGTGCAGCCAGTTGGTGTGGTATGGGAGAAGCAAAAAATGTCAACAAGCAGCAAACGCAGCCCTTGTGATCCATTGCCTGCTCCAAGCCACACCATTTCACCTTTGCCACTGTGAGAAGGAGAGAGGGGGAGGAGAGGGAGAAGGAAGTCACTTCCACCTGGACCACTGCTTGTCTTTGTCTGTTAAAGGCACATAAATCACCCCCATCAAGGGCTTCATTTTGGTGCTGCCGTCCTCCATCTTGTCGTACTGCTCCAGCATCTGGTTCCCTCCTGCCGGGCCCACGGGCAGAATCAGCCGGCCGCCTGGCTTCAGCTGATCCAGGAGCTGCGAGAGATGGGACAGATGTTTACAGAGTCAGCAGGCCCGACAAGCATCCGTCCGCCCCCGGGGTTTAGAAAAACCTGGAGTTTAACTCAATTCAATTCTGTGTTCCACTCACGTTGTCCAAAATTGCATTATATTTTCCTCCTTTCACAGGAATAGACAATCATTTTTGTCTTTTTTTATTGTTTACGCATTCTTTCCTAAGCTGGTGGTGAACTGGGACAATGTGACTTTGATCACTCGCTACATAAGGCGGTACAATGTGACGACTCACTGCTTGGGGGACGGTGGGTGCTGCTGCGCCGACATGAATGGCATCGTAAGGCGCCTCCTCCTCATGGCCCAATCGCCCGTCTCCAACTGCAACACAAACAGACTATCACTCACACAGGGTGCCAGTCTCGGTGCCAGGCCGGCCACACCCACCGGCCTGACGGGCGTTCACGCAAGAACTGTCAGCGCGTTCGTTAAAGCCGCCGCTGTGGCAGCTCCCAGCCTGGCCTCTGAAATCGACGCTGCCCGCCTGCGGGGCACACCAAAGTAGGCACTCGCCTCTCAATTATTCAGCACTGCACTCCCCAGCCTACTGAGCTGTGCTCAGTCCCCGTCTGAGGAAAAGACTGCAACGTCTAATGAGCGCTGCACTGCGTTTTGTTTAGAAAGGTTCAGCCAGTCACAATTTCTCTTTCAAATGACAAGGCATTGGAGCAAAAGGCCTTCTCAGATACCAAATGCACGTTGTCTTGGATCGATGCCACCTTACCGAATAGCTTCACTCGGCCCGATGTTATCAAACTGGGGTCATCTTTCTTCACATTGTTTATCGAGTCGTCTACCAGCTCCTTGATGTGATCAATTCCTATCACTTTCCCTTTGGGACCTACCTGCAAAGCACAGAGAGGGGATGAGGGTGGGGGGAGGGAGGGGTGTGGAGGTGATGCTCAATTTGGTACAGAACAACACAAACAAAAACACCTTTCAGATCCTGTTACATTGATGTGTTAACACGTGACAATCAGTAGGCAGTCAAATCAATCAATCAGAAATGCCTCCAAGGAGAAAGCGTGTTTGTTTACCCGTCATGTGTGGCTCACCATTCGTGCAAAGCAAACAGACAGGATTCCACTGCCCGAGCCCACGTCCAGAGCCTTGGCTCCCTCGTACAGCTGGTCGTGTAGAAGCTCCAGGGCGTAAGCATGCTGCGGCAACGGCAACAAGAAAACTGCATTTACAACCCATCACTCCGCATTTAGATTCCATCTAACAACAGCTGACTGAGGTAGCTACGGCCCGCCTGGGACATCTGCAGGGCACTGGCTAGCATCTGTATCAGCCTCTGACAGGACTAACAGCCAAATATGACAAAGAGCCAACAAAACTAACATCATAAATGTCCAACACAAACAGGTTTGGATTTGGTTCACTGGTACTGTAATACATTGACAAAATTAAGTGATTAGGTTTGGTTTGAAATTAGCGCAGATAATGGTGCATGCTTCTCCTACTTGGCGCTGCATCTCTCTGTTTTATCTACCAAGTGATGGAATGGGAGCAAGCTTTACAAAAAGACTGCTGAAAAGGTTGTGATTCAGACAGGGTGTAAGGATGTCTGAGACACTTTAAAGTCATACCATGTGCGGGGCGCTGATGGTTGCTTGATAGCCTTTTGGTTAAAAGAGAGGCACAGATTAGGTTAGTTCATCTCCTGTTTTTTTTTTTGTTTTTTTTTTCGATTGTATTTGACTATGCTTGCGGTGTGTGGACGAAGAGATGAGCACACATACCTATTGACTGCGGCGAGTCCATGTAAGGATTACATCTAGAGAAATGTGCTCGGTCTGTGGCCAGCATGACTTCATAGACCTTGTCGGACTTAATTATCCCATTTTCTGAGGATGCAAGAGAGATTTTTGGATTTACCACAAAACTCAAAACAAAATACACAATAA
>OMLF01024712.1:13141-30527 GCA_900302615.1 Holocentrus rufus
TGCTGCGCAGCAAATAGAAAAAAAACAAGTAACAGATAAATACATGACATAATAATAAAGGGACAAAAACAAGAAACAGTGCATTGTGTGTGTGTGTGTGTGTGTGTGTGTGTGTGTGTGTGTGTGTGTGTGTGTGTGTTTGTCTCAGGTTGGTGAGGAAAGTTGAAAATAGCTCTGCAATGTACTATCCATTGTGTTGTTTCATCTAGGACTAGTATTAAAAAAAATTATGGGAAACAAACAAAAACACTTATCTAAGTGTATGTCTATTTGTCATTTGTTTTAGAGAGGCTCATAGAAAGTACTTGAAATATAAACAGTCTTTCACATCATATGTAGTGTTAAAACACCTTTTCAGTGGCATCTGTGGCATAGTTCTTGTGGGGCATGGAAATTAAGCTATAATTTATGAAGAAGTCATGGAAAATTCCTCTGCAAAAACAACTGACAAAATAAGTGCATGAACCCTGGTGATTCCACACCCACTTTCAACAGCTCACTTACATGTGACGTGTGTGTACCAGCAAACTGATGTCAGACAACATGAGGCGAGTAGCTGCAGGCCCACCTGCATGTGAACTGGTCATGTGATTTGTGTAAAAATGATTTAGAACTACCGGAGACAACATCAATATAATAGTAAAATAAAAGTGTGAAAGTGAGTGATTTTGTGTGTAGTGGCGGTTAATCTTAATGGTCTGCTTTCCAACACTTGAAAGCCATCTCTGTCCAAGTTAACAATGTGAGTGTCATGACTCAGAACGCCTACTTGCTCCTCGTAACAACAGTGTGGATAACTGTTTTCTCTGCCAATATGTTACAGAGCCAAGCTTTCTCTTTTTCCACAGACACTGTGGCACTAATAATTTTTACTGTGCCAGTCATGTATGTGCCCATCCCTGCCCCTGGCTCCCACTTCCTGTGTTGTGATCACACTTGTCAGCCCACGCCCTCTAGCAACGTGCCAGTGTATCATCCCAGACCGGCCCTGAACGAGTGATTTCACACTAAACCTGACTTCAACTTAATTGTCCACTACAAGCTTCTGGTGTCAGAATTTCTATGAATTTGGTCATTCTTTTCATACAGTTACCATCTCTGCAATGAAGCCTTTCGTAACTATGTAAAAGCTGCAGGGAATTTTACGCCTCAAGGAAGCATACTGTTAGCCCCACCTTCACGTGTTTTGCCTGAGGCTGAGGAAACCAGCATCTGGAAAAGCCACCACAGGGGTTCAAGAAGCAGATGGCAAAAGCAGAATAATCTGCAAAAAAATAAAAATAAAAATGGCAGGTTTTTGAATTGGTCTTGTCTGTCACATGTTGTGCTTTGCTGTTCTTTCATTTTTTACTGCCTTTCGATCTTGTTGCATTTGCTGCAACGTCTTGATGCTGTGACCTTGGTGCTATAAAAATGGCTAGTTGGTCCTGCTAGCTTTCCTTAATGCACTTGGTTACATATTGACTGTTGTTTGGTTTCTGTGGTTACTATCTACCAAAACCTGCTGCTATTGCAAAGAAAGGGTTGAATAGAGTATTCCTCCATTTATGCCATGCAAGGACCTCGCAATTTATGATTTGTATCATAATACATTGCAATACACTACAGAATTGACTTAAAATGTATAAACAGAGCTGGCTAGACTGTAAAATATTCAACCTATATGATAAATCGAGTGACAAAGTGACACAAAAATCCTGAAAAAATGAAATAAATGAAGTACATAAATGATATACAAGTATACAAGGGGGTAGAGAAACGATACTGCAAAAAATAAAAATAAAATAATATACTTTTTTGCTGTCTCTCACAAGTCATTTCTCATTTGGAAACACTGAAACTTGTAGATTTATATTACATGCGAAGACATTACATCAGATGCAAATATTCACATTTATTCATTTATTTGTTTATTTTCCATTTTATTACAATAATGCCTCTTACCCCTAAATATACCTTTTATGTACTCTAATGTGAAACGTAACACTAATATGTTTTGTTGTTCAGCAACTTTCCAGTCAACAGTCCACACTGAAACACAAGGTCAATCCACTGACAGAAAACCTTTTACCAAAGAAAATGACTGGTCACCATTTTGCATCTTAATGACTGCAATTTTGTTCTCTAGGGCCCAGGATGATTATTCTAATGTAAGTATGGCTAATAAATGTGAAAATAATTTAGAAGTCTACCACTTTGTTGTGACTATTCCATTATTTTTGCTGCACAGTTTTAAAGTAGTTGGTAAATTTGAGTACACTTTACATTTCCATGTTTTCCATAGCTTGTTTATTTTTATTTTTATCATTGGTCTTTAACCTGTTACAGCTCGGCTGGTCATCGGTGGGATTTTACAAATTACTTTTTTTTTTTTTTTAAATTGCACATTTAAAAAAAATTGACACAAATTTGGAAGCATTTTTACAAATTTGACACCAATTCTAAACAAATTAAACAAATTTAAGTGTCTAAATATGCTCAAAAATGGCTATGATAAAGTGATGTCTTTGATTGAAACAAGTGCGTACAAGGAGGAGGATAAAATTACCACAATAAAACAGCTGTAAAGTGAAGATATCACAAAAAACATTTGGAATAGAATTACTTTACTGCACAGAGGCCTGAAATCTGCTGTACAAAAGCAATTTATCAATATCTGTCAATCCCACCACTGACCAGGTCCGACTGCTGTTGAAAGTGACCCAGGCATTAACAGATTGTTTATTGAGCAACTAATCTATTCCCCTCCTCTGTGCTTAAAGCCAGCGAAGGAAGGGAAACTTGATCAATGTCCCATCATGGAGTTGAGTCTTTTAACTACACATACAGTGTGCAATGGACTCCATTTAGCAGATGTTTAACATGTGTGTAGGAGTGTTCCAAAAGGTCTTCATTAATCAATCACATTAACATGTGTGGGGGTTTGGTGACATTGAAACAACCCAGGATATGCTGCTCACAGTATGAGGTACTTAAACCAATTCTCTTTGAAGTTCTATTCTGGGTTTGAGTTTCTGTCTTATCTGTGAATGAAATATTAACCTCCAGACCGTTGGCTAAGTGTTTCATAAATATTGCATGGTGTGGAAGAAGTAATTGGTTCCACCATCTATAATGGCTGTCACCCTGGCCTACAGGAGAGTGAGTGGCTGTGCAGCAGACAGTGGTATGGCTCATAATGGAATTTTACATATCTGCACTGCATTTCGCATTATGTTTAAAAAAAATAAATGCTGGTTCTTTTCCAAAGTGCTTCATATCCATTTAAGGAAAAAAACCTGTCTTTAAGGACTTTACATATTACCTAAATACCACAACTTCCTTTAAATCTTTTTTCAGTCACTGCATGAGTATGTGTTAATATTTTAAACACATTCTGAAATCAAACTTATTCCATCAGTATATATAAAAAAAAAAAAAACAAGGTAATATACAGAAAAATAATTGACATATGAACAACAGTCACACACATCCACATGTTCCCTTGGCTCTGCACTGAGTGTAAACAAGTAAATTACAGTGTAGCTGATATGGGTGGATGCTGTGTAAACATTGCCACCCTTTGCGGCCAGAAGACTGGTTCACTGTGTAATTGTTAATGGGCGCATTAGTGAGGGTGGCGGTGAGGGTGGTGCGAGGGGAAGGGAAGTGTCCAATATGCCTTTTTTTCATACGTTAACTTGCTGTGTCAGAATGGGTCTGTGTTATTTTAGGTAAACTATGTGGCTACCTGTTGTGAGCCAATTATAGCATCCTTTCACATGAGTACCTCTCCTGTATCTCACACAATGTCTCATGTGTTGCTGTTCATATTCACTGCCTCATCCATGAGACTGATAATAACCTACACCACAGATACAACTCAAAATCAAATTATGTTACACTAATCTTAATGTTAATTTGTGTTACCTACAGCTCTGTTAGCTTTGTACACCACACACAGCTAGCCATAATATATGCCGACTCTACTGTCACACCAGAATACAGTTCACCTTAGATTACACAATGTGATGTGACAACCCAGAACAAAAACAACTGTAGCTAACACAGAGGTTTCCAACAAAGTATTTACTCTGCATTCAGTTGGTGTTGGATTTATCCAGTAATGTTATAGCCAACAAGCTTCCCACGCATCACAAGTCGGCCGTGCAAGTAGTTCATTTTCATGCTTATGGTTGGAAAACTCCAACTAGCCAATTATCATTATCAGTCATGCTAACAGCCTAGCTATCAGGAATCTTGGGCCATTTCTAGGGTTATGTAAATGCTACAGGAATGCAGTAACATTATACCCTCTAAACAATTTTGCATTTATCAAATATTTTACAAAATGTGTAAATGGATGTCTTGGTGAAAACCCAGCTATATAGTTTATAAGTGAAAGTTTAGAAGATATCTATGTCTTTGTTCCTGCATGAGTATAGACCATAAAAACTAGTTAGCATCTTTGCTAACTCTGCGCTCACTCACTGGAATGACGTCTGCCAAACTATGATACAGTATCTCAGTCAGAAATATTTAATATGATGATAACTGCATGAACAAAACGCCTGATCTGACCAGGCTAACAACAGTTACAGATTCAGACTAGTGTTGTGTGTGTGAGTCTTTTGCAATTATGTGCTGTAAATAGGTTAAATATGACGCAAACTATACAGCTGCAGAAGACATTCTTGGGAAAACACAGGGTGACACTGGGAGAGCAAAGTGGTGTCGCAACAGTTTCCACTACATGTGAAAGCTGCCTCCTCGGCTACCATGACAATATTGTTTTTATTACACTTATATAATTAATTTAAGCTCTTTGATGATGTCAAATAAAATATGCATTAAAAAAAATGACACCTCTACATCACTTTATCAGACTCAGGCCAGGACACTCCAGAGGCAGGTAAGTGCTTTCAATTGTAAAATAGTTCTACATTTAAACTCCCTGGTTACAATGTGTGAAACAAAGGAGATATTTATTTGAGCAGATGATGACAACTTTTTTAAATATTGGATAAAGATGATAAGAGAATGACATCTTAATTAATGGGCACTGGGGGTGAGGGATGACAGAAGGTGTCTTGCCAAGGTCACCAAAATTGTCAGAAACGTCCCTGGCCATTGGTCAGTTTGTAGTTAATAAGCATCTGCATGCGGTTTAAGTGAAGATGACATTTGTAATACTGAAAAATGGGACACAATGTGGTCATTTAGACAACAGGGAAATGGTCTAAAATAACAGAGCTGAATTCCAACCACTGATTGATTCTTCTGAGTTTGAATCACCCATTTTGGGCTTTGTATTTCAAAAAATATGTTTGAAGTTGGGTTTGAAAAATGGCATGTCAGATTTGTCCCATGGACAAAAAAGCAGCACAGAGAAACATGAGCGTTGTTGTGATGTACGGCTGACATTGCTTTCTCTTTACTGTAGATTATCAAACAGGCATCAACATAACAGCCCTGGGACGTCATGTTCAAACTCTGCACAGCTCTGCAGTTTTGCAACCTACAAATGAAGGCCTGAACTTTTGGATGGAGGGATTATAGAGCTGGGCTCAAATTTCTGGAAGAGACTCATCGGTGTCAAGCCGTCCGCTGTTGAGAGCCGGCGTAAGAGCTCATCCTTCTGTGGAGAATTTGGATCCACATCCAGTTCTGTCTTTTATCTTCCCGCTTGCAGATGCCTCAGTCAACGTGAGGATGGCTATCAGGGACTTGCCTCCAATACAATTTGCAGTCTCAGTTCCAGGCTTTGCATATATGTATGAATGTGTGTATGCATGTGAACTTCTGTCGCAAATGCCGGCACATGCACACAGTCGGCAGTAATGAAAATATTGCGCCACTGTTTCACAATATGGCTCATGTTTGTGTTCAGCTGCATAGTTAAAGGTAAACCTGATTGACCACTAGATAGCAATAATGACACATGCTGCAGATTAATATTAAATTCAAGATGACAGAGGAAAAACAGCTGCGGCAGGTTTATTGTTATAATCTGGATCTGTAAAGACTACGTTGATGAAAAATATATATTTGAGGGGCTCAGTGTGATGAAAGCCCTATGAAATCTAGTTACAGCGCCTGTATTCTCTAAATCCATTTAGACATTTCTCCTCTTCTCTGCAGATAGAGTGAAATAGATTTGATGTGACTGCCGGTCTGAGGTATAGGGACAATGCTTTATCAATCAATTCACCGCTAAATGCTATACGGAAAATTCTATCTGTGTGCATGACCTCGAGGTCAGACATCTAATAAACAACTCAATGGCCTTTCCCTTTCAGCACGCCAGTCTATCCTGTTTCTGCCGTGCCACTCTTTTTCTGTTGCGTCTTACTTCCTTGATGTGTGCAGCACAATGTCAGTTCAACCTGACCCTTGAGACCCATGTGGAATCAGGAGATGTTCCTGTCTAGCTCTCTGTATGCTGTAATATCACATTTTAGCTCATGTTATGAATTTCACCGCAATGCTTCAATAGCCCAAGCAAAATCAAATGAAAATGATGTGTTACTCCGCGCATAAGTGGAGTTTGTTATTTGTTTGCTTTGGCTTGAAAGTGTGGTAGCTCAAACCACAAAATCCTTTTCCCCACAACTTGAGTCCTATAGGGTTTGAATGAGTGGATGTGGTGTAAGCGGCTTCCCACTCGCAGTGCCAGTGCAAGGCTTCGCTCCGGGGCAAAGCCTTTCTTGCTTTTTCACATGACAGAAGACGCCTTGACAGATATTTATCATTTGAGTAAGAATCTGCTTGAGATTTCCAAGAACTCACTGCAGCTACCTGAAGTGCAGACAGGAGTTTTGGAGTATCAAAGTATCAAAGTTACAGTACATCTGACATTTTGGTCAAAATGTCTTATCTATATATATGTCACACATTATGCTCCTCATATGTAGGTGAAGTCAGATTTTTTGAAATGTGTAACACTGATGAAATGAATAAACGTTTACTATCACTTTTAATATCCTCACCCCATGAAACTTTAATAAGCCAAAACCTGACATATATAAGGTATTACGACCTCGTAAAGTGCTTGCATAATGAATTAATTCATAGTATTTTCAGCATTTTTATAGATTCATCTGTTACATCATTAAATTCATATCCTTATTTTTTGTGTAATTGCAAAAATGTGTGAATGATGACTGCTGCAATCGATGTATGTTGCTATTCATGTCTAACAAACTGACCTGATCTAAGCGAGAACATAAACAAAGCAGATTGATCAAATTAGCAATGAGCTCAGCAATCCATTCAGTATTAGTCTCCACAATAATCATCATAAATTTCCATTTGGTAAATTACAGCAAAACAATGTAAAACGTTCCACTTAGTATGCCATGAATCCAATGAAAATAGGTTTCACAGTCAATTTAGTCATGATCTAAGGACGGAGAAAGGAAGAAAGAAAAATAATTTCAATGAATTATAGTGTGATATAAAATAAGTGTGTATTAATTATTGCTCCTCTAGTGTCATTTGATATCACATTTGCTATAGATCCCCTTTTTCGTATTTGAAAAGCTATTAAAGGAACTATTCAAGGTTTAAATCAAAATGAAGTTATTAGGAAGGTAATGAAAGTACAGAATCTGAACAGAATTAGAATTGGTTCCAGCTATAATTTTCAACTTTTCTTTGCAGGATATAAAATCTTGAGTGCTTCACATGTCAAATTGAAAAAAAAAAAAAATCAACTTGGTCAGAGAGATATTCATAACACAAGACCCAGTGTGGCCAATTTTAGACTGCTTCATTTCCGAGGCATGACAGGCAGAAGCATATTTTCTGCGCAGCTACAGAAAAATGAAAACAACTGCCAAAAAGAACAAACAAACATACAAAAAATCCTATTCTTGTGACATTTCAGAACACATTTTGAGCACAACACACTAGAAATTACTCCACCAGAGGATTAGTTCATATATAATGGTGTATAATGCATGCATTTTTACATCTGTGTACATTGCAGTGTGCTGTTCTGAGTAGAAATAAACATTTTCTGTCTACATTCCAAGGTATTTAAGAGCCACAATGGACGTTAGGTAATTCATGTGACTCTGTGTCACCTCAATACATCATAATGTTGCATGCTGGTAATCTGAGCAACCTTGAATGCAGAGGAAACCTTACCATGTTTGAATTCGGAGTATAGCAGATCAAAGTTTAAGCAGTTTTCCATTACTTTCTAAGCCCAGACAGAAGCCCTGTGCTGCACTGACCAGCACAACGTTTGATCCAAAATTCATCATGCAAGCAGTTCTCTATCTGCATGATCACGGTCGAACCATCATGCTAGTGCTGTAAGAGTGCTGATTGAAAGAGACTCCAACCTCATGCTTATCTAATGAGCAAGTGGTGCATGTTCTGCTGATTAATAACCTGCCACATAGAGCTGTTGGGGATAATAATTGATTAATTTCCCCTGACTGTCACATATCCAACCGCTCTTCCCACCACCTCCAGCCTTCCTGTCGTCACCAAGGAGACGGGCCATAGGAGTGTGATAGCAGACCAAATCCCACCTTCTCGCAGGACTCACGTTTCCCATTTCATAGATATTAGAGATAGATAGGAAATCCAATTGAAATGTTATCTTTCATCTGCAGGATGACACTTCAGGTGTTACTTGCATGTTATCCGTGCTGTTTGCTGTCAGAATGAATACATACAGTATGATATACATTGAATCTATTAATTTAAATGAAGCGTGGCAGTTGCATAGCGTTGCCAAGTCTCAGGCGTCTGGCGTGGGAATCACACTTTAGAGCTTCTGTCTCACAGGCAAGACCGGCATTAAATTCCAGTTTCCATTCATATCCTATATGTTCTACACTGCATATATATTTTACTTTACCATTGTTCTACGTATTCCGTATTGTTTCAATCACTGAATGCCTCCCATGTGGCCAGGTAAGATAAGGTAATCCATCACAATATATGTCTGTCCAAGTTACTTCAACTTTTGTAAATGTTGAGCTGAAAAGTCTGCAGGTCTGCTTGTGCATTCACAAGCTGCTGGGAACATCGGACATTTCTACATTCAACCAAAATACCACTGCATTTGTTTTCTGTCTTGTCAGATGATGCGGATTTGGCTGCTTCTTTCTTTTGAAAAATAATGATAGCTAGTCTGGCTACCAAATAGGAAATTAATATTTTCAGGATGGAAGTACTGGATGTTGGAGCTTCCCAACAGCGGCTGAAGGCACCAGCAGACCTGCAGTCTTTTCAGATCAACATGCCAACAGTTAAGTAATTTGGACAGAAATAAACAGGGACAGGTGTTCACTGTGATGGGTTTTATATCTCAAGCAAGTTTCAAGTCTCAGCAGGTTGATTTTCATACAGTGACGAAATGAATGAAAGTGGATGGCTGCCTGGGAAGTAGTTAAAAAGCACCAAAATATCTAAACAAGTTTGGGAAAAGGTTGGTAGTCATGTAAACCGCGCCTGCAGAGAAGTCCATGGGGTAAAGCATAAATAGAGCCTTGTAAGGGCATCTTGAAGATAGCAGACATATAAAATACATATAAAAACATATTTAAAGACACATTTGCAGGAAGTGCTACCCATCTTGTGCTTTCATTCCCTTAATAAACAGCTTCCCTGAGTGAAATGAAACTGGAGCACACTGTTCACCATGTGCAAATGAAGCAAACAGCACACTTGAAAGCAAACCACTTCCCAAGGAGGTGTTTGCATAACTCTAGACCAAGAGGTTTCTAAGTTCATATGAAGTGCGCACATATACATAAAAATCAGTGCCTCACTTAATGGCTTGAGTTCATTCAGAAAATATCTATAATTAACAAGAGCACTACACCTTCTGACTTCAGAGCCAGCAAGCAGCTACAGACTTCAGGTAAACATAATTTTGGCATAGCATTTCTTGTTTTCATATTGTAAATAATGCCAGTGTAAATGGGTGAAATTGCCCCATTTTTGTGCTTGGAGAAGTAAACATGATTCTCTCCTGATTCTGATTTTGTTATACTAAGGGATGCTGTCCCCTCCTCTCTAAATAATCAAACAAGTCAATCAATAAACCAGTCTCACAAGTCAGTGTGTTTTTGATTACCATTCATTGCTCTAATGATAATGGGTCTGCATAGGATATTATGCCGTGTAACTCCTCACACCACGACATCCTGAAAAGAATCTGAGAATCTGAGGAAATCTCTTGGTGTGAAAAGTAAACGGGCTGTGGCTTCATCGCAACTGAAATGATGTGGAAAAAGATATAAGGAAATCCTGAAACAAACGAGACTACTTAATATCAAGAGAACTGTAGTTTGAAGCTGCTGAAGCTTGTCTGTTGGAAAAGCATGGATGAAATCATTATGATTTACCAGCCATACTGCATGCTGCCTCAGACTCACAAAGATACTGTACACCAAAGTGTAGAAACTTTAGAGAAATAATGTGACAGTAAAGTATCAATTCTGATATTTATTTGCTGCAGACTGTTAGATTACTACTCATGAAGCATTATGACTACATCTGAATAATTACTATTTTAACTGAATAAAATCTTTATCTGTCCAAATACTTGAAATGGGGAATCACATACAAAAAGGAATTGATATGACTGAAAATAGCCAGTGCCTGGTAAAGTTTACATTAGGCAAAATTAGGCAACTAGGTAAAAAGTGTATCCATCTTAACAGCCTAAATGCCAAACTGGGACTGCAGTTAAGAAGAGCATCCAGTCCTCCCAAACACAGATACTATAACATTTCCCCACCTGTCCAAGTATAATTTTGGTGTTGGAAAACAGAAACAACATGATCATCAATTTTTCTCACAAAAAGAGTTATGTACCAACATGCTAACAAGCTAGCAATGTCCTTACCAGTATGTCTGCTCACTTCGACCATCACAGGTGCTGTTTTTTTTTGTTTGTTTGTTTGTTTGTTTGTTTTGTGCTTTAGCTTCAGCGCTCTCATACAACATCATATGGTTCATTTGTCTGGCCGACTTAGCTAACGATAGACAGATGGTTGATCCAATCACCACACGTATTTCTGTAAACGCCTGTTGCTGCTGAAATCAGAGAATGGATGCGCCAGGACATAATGACAGTTGTCTGCCCACAGGAAGTAACAGACAAACATATTTAGAGTGATAGGCAAAATGTCTCCTAATCAGCAGTGAGCCAGCCCAGAGAAATCTGGACTCACCCACATTAGGAAGGTTCTCTGGTATTGTTCAGTGTGGAGCAATCACAGACTGGCCAGACTGGTAAACATGAACATGCTGTGTATGCAGTTTATCAGTGTCTTGCTACAGGATGTCACATTTATGGCTAAATTTTTCACTTGCCTTTAGCTACCTTTTGGAGCCTCCAACTCCCGCTTTAAGATCAGAATCATTCTTCCAGTATCATTTTAGGCAGTAAGAATGTGGCTCCAATGTGTTTCTATCCAAAAGAGAAAAACAAGATCTGCTTCTGGAGCTGTAGAGGATGTTAAGAGGTGGCATAATGCTTCGGAACGACGACAGGCCAAAGGCTAAGTTACGGCCATTTTCCTCCAAGCACAAAAAGCATCAACTACTTTTGATGTGTTTTAGGCGTCACAGTTCATGCACTGCAAAAACTATCCATCTTAACGGGTCATTTAGTCTCATATTCAGTGTTGAAATTCTTAAAACAAGTCAAAATAATTGGCAGTGGAATGACATAATCTCAGTAAAGTGTCATTTTCTTGATACTAGTGGGCTCATCTGCCTTATCCTGCCTTGTTTCAACAAATTCATTATATTTGTTCCCAGAAAACCTGAAATAAGTGAAACTGCATTGGAAGCAAGTGGGATTATCTCATCCCCCCAGCATTTTGTGGAGATTTTTTTCAGTGTGATTAAGTTTGAATTTTTAACAATATCCAAATATTATACCCATAAATCATATTAAATAATATATCACTCCACTTTTGGACCAACAATGCTTTTTGGCAAGACAGGAGATGAACTTTGAAGTCAGTTTTCTCAGTTTTCTTAACTTCTCTTTTGCCACGTAGGACGGGTCGTGCTTGTGCACATATACAGTGTGTTTATTGCATGACTGTAGAGGTTCAACTTCACTTTAATTGCTCTTTGATGTCCATATGTTAGCATTTGATCAAAAATGCTAGTTCTTTTGTAAGATGTTGATAAAAGCTAATGCGCTGAGATCTGAGAGGAAAATAGGGAAGACCCCTTCACGGAGGTGCTGCTCATTAAAATCTACCTTCCAGGATTGAAAGTCTTATTGATGTTTTGCTTTCCATGCTGAACACAGCATACAAATGGGGAATGTGCATAGGAACTGCTTAAGCTGGTGTCTGAGTCTTATGTACCAAATGTTTACCTTTTCTTTGAAGGTCAGAGGCTGCTGCAGTGGCAGCTGAGTGATCACAAACTACTGTACGCAGTTAGAAGTGTCTTCACAGATCAAAGTTCTTTACATTTGAAGAAAATCTCAAAGCACGACCTAGTTTAACACACCGAACACTGGTTGTGATCCATAGGTAGTAAAGTGAAAATGATTTGCTGCTCCTGCGAGTGGGAACAGTGATCCAACATTTCAAGACACAAGCAATGGCATGCTATATATTGCGTCATTTTGCAGCAAACCCAAGACCTGTATATCAGAGGCTTTCTCTGACACAAAATTACAGTGGAGGGAAGCTCTGATTATAAATGAAGGAATGGTTTACTTTCCAAAAACAAGGCCCGAACGTCTATGATTTATTGTATATTTTATTTGCACGGCGAGGCGGAGAAAATGAATATGCATGCATATATTTTTCTGCTAAGGCTCTTGTATGATTGAACTGTTAGTCTGCTGTTCTTGCTGCTCTCGAACCAAAAAAAGATAATTGGACATACCAAGAAAAGCTTGGGTAGTGGTGAGAGCCGAGCCAGTATGTAATCACTCAAGGGCACAAAAAGGTTTGTGTACTTACACATTACTACTTGCATATCAAATCCACATATATTACTACTATGATATTAAAATCTTGTAAAGAGAACAGCTATGTAATTTCAGGACAACATGTATAAACTCTCCACCAAAAGCTCCTCAGCTCTCAGCAATTGATGCCACCCTCAGTATTTTGGTGGATATAATCAACAGTAACTTATTATTAAATAGCATAGCTGGAAACATGTACTCAAGCTTTTAAAGATTTTCTCACTGCTAATATGTATGTGAGTAGTGAGTGGTAAATACGGACAAATGAGTACAGAGTGGAGCAGTTCATTAGATTATGCATGCTTGGATGTGTTCATGTTCAGACATCTGTACATTTGTATGACATCACAAATTGTGCAAAGCACTCCCTCTCATTTTTGATTATCTTACCCAGGGCATGGGAAAACCATGTTTGATGTAGTGGCATTCCCCCAAAGTCCAGGTTAGGATTTGCTTATCTACATATTTTGTTGGACATGTCTTAATAAGCAGAAATCTCCGTCCCTAGGGCACATCTTGCTGGAGAGTGCTTACCTCAGTACTGATGTTGGTGTGCGAGGAGAGGGAAAAGTGCATGAGACAAGAGTTAATGCAAGGCGTACATGAGGGCTGGAATCATGCATTGAATCCACATGTAAACATTACCTAGCTTTTATCACAGAGATGTCACTGTGCTGCACATCAAATCCAATGTTCTAGTCAAAACATTGCGGTAAACAAACAGCAAATCGGCACAACGGCTGAACGGCGAAGCGTACATCATGTGGCTCCATCTGAGACCTACTGTTAGAAACATCCTTGGTCTATCATTCTTTCACTGCAGTTCTTTGCAGTTCAACTGAAGCCATTTTTAGGACATTATGCACAGCAGATTTCCTGTAAATGTTGAGTGCCTCACTTTCTGGATGTCAGCCTTTCAGCACATAACCTAGAGTGTATCCAACTCCATGCTAACCTTTCAGGCAGTGTCAATAGTTGCACAAAAGTGTTTTGTGTCTATGCACATGGGTGTCGGCAATTACCAGGGTGGTGAATCACACAGGACATCTGCGTTTTCACCCAGTGAACAGTTTTTTTGCTTCACTGCCCCTGAATAGCTTGACAGATTTGTAAATCGCGGCCCCTAATATTAGTACATTGTCTCTGACAGAATGGCAATTAGTTAAAAAGCCTTGAGGAACACTGAAACCACAGCCTTGTTCTTGGAACACCCTAGAGAACAAGCTCATGCACTTGGTTAGACATTAAATAGAAAGCTTTATGGATACTTAGCTCTGAACATTAAGCTTAGGAACATTTTTCAAATTCTTTAAATTGCATCCTGACAATCTCTTACTGTATTTCAGAAAATATCCCATTGTATCTTTTGAGAAGTTCATTGAAATACAACTGTCAAGAGGCAAATCTTTTTTGCATGTTCTTTAATTCATAATTTATTCAACTGGACCTTCACAAGCTCCAACTTCATTAATTCTGTCATAAAATATGGCACCATTGACGGCACCACTTGTTTTTTAAAGGCTATGATTTCACAAATCAGTATTTCTTTCGGATAACTGTAATTGCAACAATTCCTCTGAAATTCTCCCACACCCTCTCTCTCTCAAGCCATTCATAATCCTGAATGCCAGGTTCATTGTGGGATGAAGGATTGTCCATTTTTAATACCACAAGCGCTCAAGTACATAGCACAAGTACTCAAGGAGAGCACAAGTGCCCCAAGTTGTTGCGTACCCCCCAATGTAAAAAGAGAATTTAATTAGGTGCTTAAATATTCAATCACCGCTCTCATTACTTAAACCAAGTGGCTCTCTGTATGGATTTGACAGGGAGCCAGGGCAGAAAGTGCATGCCTGGTAGCTGGAGATAGCAGTGAGTATCTGCCATGCCTTCAACCAAGACACCGGTTTCCCTGAGGAGGGAAAGCATATGCTAGAAAGACGGGCATGCTCGTCTAATAAACTATAAATTCAGCATTCAGCAGAAGGGCCTCCTTGTTAATGGTACAGAAAGTGATGTCAAAGATGTTGCACCTACATCCTGAAGTTGTTTCATCACCCCTGCTCTGTCAAATTTTCTGGGAGTGAAGTTTCTCTTTTATCATGTTTTGTCCTTCAACAAATCTATTTTGTGTAATTTCTGGGTGACTGATGCTGAAGACATCAAAGTCCTTAAAGTTTCCTGAAATAACAGAGATTGTCAGAACTCATTCAGGAGCCCAGAAATCAGTTCTTTCACCTACCTTAGGCCCCGTTTGCAGGATGTGCTGTGTATGCTAAGGAAGCCTTTTTGTCAAACAAAACTCTGAAGAGACAACAGCAAGAACTCATCAACTGAGCAGGAGGGCCATATTTGTTCTGGGAACAGTAGATAATACTAGTATCACCTAAAAGAGTTTAGTTTTTGCATACTACAAAGTTAGGTGGTAGAAACGGTCGTGATAAAAAGTTTGGGTTATTTTTTTCCCTTCTTTTTCCAATCATTGCCTCAGCTTGGGAATAGAAACATTTTCATCAGATTTTAGCATCAAATATTGATTTGAGAAGAGAACAGATATGTTGCGGTCACCTGCCCTTCTTCAGGCACTGAAAAACACAAAGATGGGAACAAATCGTGACGTCCTCTTTTTGAATTAACGTGTGCATTATTTACAAAGAGTGTGCTGTATTATTCTTATTTTTGATGCCGTAACAAAGGGTTGATGTCTGTCTACCCAAGTGTAATGTATTGCCGACAATATTGAAGGATCTGCAGCAACATACTATAACATATTGCAGGCTATATCACTAGAACTCCTATGACAACTCCTTGTATGCTAAGAAATGCCTTCTGACCTCTGTCTGTAATAAATTAAATGGCTGAGTACCCCCTGCCTCGGCACTGCATGGCAAGGTCATATTTTCTTATATTTTACTGAGCTTAGAGGTACATTTAGAATGAAATCAACCCAAACCCTACAGCCAGTCATTTATAAGCTGATGTTTTACCTCTCTCCCTCTCTGCCTTTGCTGTCTGTGTCTTTGCATTTGGATAGGATATAATTTTCAGGATAAAACACAATGATCCATCCCTACCGGGCCAATTCTGAAGAACAACAGCCTACCATGAATACCTCCTCAGAATCAAACAAGCTCGCACATCTTGTCAAGTATGTGCAGTCTGTCAATATGTAGATTAAAAGTTGTTTTCCTTCTTCCAAATTTCACCCCTGCTTATGTGCATCAAATCTCTGAAATGGTAAGACCTTTTCTGGGGCTGTTAGCATTTTGAAGAAAGTGTCTATTATGCAATGTGTTTACGCTCAGGGGGCTTCTCCCCGTATCCTCTGAGTTTTCATTAGCTCGGAGGCAGCCAGAAGAATATGAGAATGGACTGAACAGTGGATTCTTCTCACTCAGATTTGTGGCTTCTCAATGGCCAGAAGCTTATTTTTTTTTCCTAGAGAAGCTGAGCTGATATTTCCATTTTGTTTCAGCGAAGTGTCTAGTGCACTGTGGCAAAGCAAGTGACAATGTTGGAAAGACTTTTGAATCAGAGGCCCAGAAGTAATCTTGATCCTCTCATTAACTTAATTAAATTTGATTAATAAACATAATTTGTTTATCACACACGTGCACACACACACACACACGCTCACTCATTCCCTCAAGAAAATATTAAATGATGCTCTATATTTACTCTGCACAAAACAACATTATCTAATTTTCTGAAGTTAAAGGCTAACCATAGATTTGCATGTTTTTCAGTCCACTGAGGTGAAAGCACATCCTTTGTCAGGTAAATAATATTATATAAGAATATAAGTATTATAATCCTAAGAAATCACCATGAGTCCTTAAGTTTGTTCTGTCTTATTAAATGGCCAAGCCCTTACTGCAGTGTGGCTCCCGATACACATTTTAAAACTGTAAAACATTTGCTCATATATGGGTTTGGAGGAAACAGAGCTGTTTTTTGAGATACAATCAATGTTGGGGTTGCTATTGGAAACAAGATTAGGTAAGGCTAGTTGAAGCAGGACCACCACTGTGGCTTGAAACACTGAAACTCAATATTCCCAGCTAAAACAACCCTCCTGTGTAAATAAGACAGCCTCAAAGTCACTGTAAGGTTTATTTTTTCACTTTGTCATAGACTTGTGGACTCCTGTGGACTTCAAGTCTTTATGCTAAGCTAACATGAGATGCTAACGATAGGAACCGAAGCAGTGGACGAAAATGGTATCAAACATCATGTCTCAGTCTGGGTAAGGTAGAAAAAGGGTATTTTGCCCCAAATGTTGGAATATTCCTGCACTTGGTATCACAGACTAAGTTCCAAAAATCTTAAAATCTGCAAGGTGATGTTTTCAATGGCATAAAGGCATGTAGATACAAATACAACTCAGATATTAAAAATAAATAAATTAATAAATAAATAGAGATTGGATCTTAA
>OMLF01024712.1:39203-53940 GCA_900302615.1 Holocentrus rufus
AAGAAATGCATTATGGGATCAAGGCATTTTATTACTGATGATTGCATGAAAATTTTGTGGTTTTGCTTTTTTTTTTGTTTCTCTTCTTCTTCTTCTTCTTCTTCTTCTTCTTCTTCCTCTTCTTCTTCTTCTTCTTCTTCTTCTTCTTCTTCCAAACCACATCAAACACTGGGCATTTAAAAGGCCCTACATTTGTTTTGAATTAACATTTCCTCCAAACTATGTAAACATTCCCTTGCCTTGCATAATGTCTCAGTAACTGCACTGCAGAATCAGGATGATCATGTGCGTTGATGTCTTACTTTCAGCTCGATAATTACATGGTAATCCAGTTCTGTTTGGGTTGCTCTTGTCTAATTAAGGGGCCTTATTGACTCCTGTCTCGCTACATATTTTCCGTTGACAATGTTTGTTTATGCTCATCCATATTAAGAGGAATCATATGCATGTCACCAGCCGTGATCCCAAAAGATCAATATTTTATGCAAAATCAGGAATTAAAATTCCAATCTTTCTAGCAGCCTGAGACATTTCTCTGTTGTGAATAAAGCTGAACTGTATTGTATTATTCAATTGTGCTCCATATATGTTATTCAAGTTGATGCTGAAATCTACAAAGTGGGATTTGCTCCACTTATTTACGGTCAAAATCTGTTTCTATTTTCTCACTTATTCACATCAGTATGCAATACATGGGAAGTCTTTTCCAAAACAAAATGACAAAAACCCAAACAGTGCTGGATTAAACTGGCTTGTCTGGAAAAGAATATGTAATGCATCATATATGCAGACAGAACATACAGGTACATGAAAATAATGCTCACAACCGCTGTCCAGCTTGTGATGCAAATTGTTTTTCCCTCACAAGACTTGATGAAACTGGGTTAAATTTACATTGCAAATATGTACGTTAAGTCTCACAGAGGCATTTATCTTTTCCAGCTCAATTCATCACTTGCAGATGCTCATAAATTCAAAGCTGGCAGAGGGACAACCACTGTAATTACTATCTATAAAAAGGTGACAGTTAACTGAACAATTAAGTTAACTGAAGGGACCGGGATTCTTCAAGGACAATGATGAGGAGGAGGGATCAGGGTTCAAACTAAAATACGATATGGATCAAGAAGAGGAGAATAGAAGCTTCATTTGATGATTAAAAAAATAATAATAATTCAACAAAGCCAGGATACCACAAATGACATTTCTCATATGATCTCACTGTGTCTTTATTGCTCATAGGCTCTACAGTAGGTGCCTGGAGCCATGTTGAACAGGCAGGTTGTCGATGAGAGTTGAACGTGCGTGTGTGTGTGTGTGTGTATGTGTGTGTGTACACCTGTTTGTGTGTATGTGCATAAGTGTACTTCTTTGTGCAACAGCTGTCTTTGCAGGCGAAGGTGGCAATGTCAGTCATGTTGACAAAAAACTATTAATTCCATTTGTTTGCATCTCGCAAGCCTTTGTAAGATGTAACGTTCATTTTCAAATGTACAAAATGAAATGATTTTCTAATTACTTCACTACTGTGACTAGTTGTGCTGCCACATTATAACAGAAGAGACAAAAAAACAGCAAAAAGCAAGCAAATTAAAATGCTGTTTCATCTGCTAACCTGTGATGTCAGACCAACTTCCACAGAGAATGAAAAGGAAAGCTGGAAACAATGGACTTTTACATTACCCAGGACATTTGATTACTCACTTTGTAATGAGACATGTTGGGAAAAAAGATGTGTATGAATGAATATGAATGAATGATTGAATAAATAAATGAATAAATGAATATGAGAGTATCCACAGTCAAATCTTTCTTCTACAGTTTTAATTCTACCTTAGCTTTGTTTACTCCTTGCTGGCCCGCTGTGGCTGCCTGTCTTCATGTGCTGTGTAGAATATATAGTGGAAGTTGTCAGGTCAGGGATTAAACTGAAACTTAGATATGCACCTCATTATAGGGTGAGCATCATTATGTTGAAATAGACAAGCTTTTGATGCTTTGGGGATGTTATTTTTTCCATTATACATGGGCCCTATAGGACTGTATTGCAGCTCATCCTGGCAAGCACCGTGTAAATAATTCCCTAGTGAAGCAATTGATGAGATCTTGGTAAAAATAAATCCGTATGCTGGAAAATTATGGGTAAATAGGGTCCAGGTCAAAAATGGCCAGAGAAATGTTTTACATTGCTCTTTTACAGGTTTTTTCTCAATTGCTTTGGCCCAATTTTCAAGCCATAATTCATACTGTCAAAACAACATGTGAAAACCTCAACACCATTTGGTCACTTGTTCGCAACAGATGAGAATTTCTCATTTTATCAAACAAACTGCAAATGTTTCAGCATATTTATGCAAATGTGCTGAGACAAAAAAGTACAGTTGTCTACAACTGGCACAATTACCAAGTGCATATGTCTTGCTGAACCAAACTGATTATGATGCTTCTCAGCTGAATAGTTTTATTCTCAAAAACATATAAATTCTTTCATTGTGCAAATCATCACATGTATATCAACGGTCCAATCCAATTGTCAGAATCTATCTGGCAAATTTACATAAACATTACTGATGTGGAATTGTTGTAACATCTGCTAAATTGATAAATTACTTGTCAGGTGAAACTTGAACTTCACTTTTTCTCTTAGCCAGTGTGAGGGGATGATAATGTGCACCGCAATATCAGAGAATGGTGTGAGTACACATATTCCCATCACTGGGTTACACAACACCTCACATCTCCTGACTTTCTTGGACACCCTCTGCAGGGATCTTATGTTGTAAGAAAGGTTGTGAGAAAAAAGAGGTGAGGAAGTAAGAGAGGTAGATTGTAATTTTGTTGGATTATATAAGCCTCAAATGCAAAAAATATCATCAGGGAACGGTTTGGTGTCCAAGAGGTGGACAGTTTATGATCATTAACCTCAAGACCAACATTGTATTGTAAAGGAAAATCAGGTGTGAGGTCAATGGCCATCCGTGGCCGGAAGTTGCTTTCTGCTGGTACAGGTGTTTATTTATTTATTTATTTATTTAGGAAACATTGTTGTTGGTTGTTTTAAGGGTAGGAACAAACAACCTGTGGAGTCATTCTTTGTGGGAAGACGCACTGCCACGTCAATGTTTTTTCCCCATCTCACGGTTTTCAGAGATTGCTGTAGCGCTGACTCTCCATGCTGACTTTCCCCCCTCTCCCGGTCATTTTTTATCCCCCTCTCCCATTTTTACTTCATCCCAGGCCATTGCCTGGAACTCATTCCAAATTCATTGTACACAAAGAATGGAATATATGGAATACACATACACAGTCCAGCCATATACTAGGCTTTGACCTAGTCTTGTTTGTACTATACAGTGCTGTCTAAGTTTTCTGTTTCCTGTATTGAACTGAGGTAAGATCATTATAGTAAAATGAAGTAATTTTTCCACGAGTCACATGCAAATGTTACTGCTCTTTGGCTTTGCTAAATACAATATGAAACCTTGTACTGTTGAAATTGGCGTCTGAATATTATTCAGTCTCATGCACAATAGCATTCAGTTTGCTATAGAAAAGTGACATTCTGATACAATAAGCATTCAGTGTCGGTGAAAAAGTAGGACAAGACTGAAATTTGGAGATAAGGAGCACACTTCCAGGGTCCACTGTCATACTGACAGAACATCGAAACATATTGACCATCTTGGTTTTACACAATGTCAAAGGAACTTTTCATTCTGGTAGCACTGACTTATTCACTGACACAATTATTCAATTTTGAAACATGAGTTAAATGTTTTAAGTGAGTTATGGCCTTTTGCAGGTGAACTGTGTGCAGGTGTGATGTATTATATTAGCTGTTTCTGGCAAATGCACCTAGAGCTTTGAGAATGTTAAGAAAATGCAAACCAACTGAGAAAAAAATGTAATAAACAGCATAGACACACTTCTGTTGTTTCCTGTGAATAAACACTCAGTCAATCAATCAATCAATCAATCAATCAGTGGATCTATCTATCATGCTTGTCGAGAATCTCTGTGCCTCTATAATTGCCTGGCATCACCTGCAGCAGGGTGAAGAGCTTTGAACTGATGTGTCTGATGCTCTTTGCCTGAGCCCACAGGGGACGGGCCTCCATCACAGCAGCAGAATTAAGGGTTGTCACAGCCATTTCTCCTCACAATTCAGGTCACACAATGACATTTAATGACACCACTTCACAGCATCAGAATAAGGATCAAATTTAGAAGAGTTAAACTGCCCCGGTATTGACTGAAATCCCATTATTATCTAAAACTAATATTGAATTGTAGACTTAAAGATATGATCTGTAATTAATTTCACTATCTTAATTTTGGGTATATTTCCTGAAGGATTTTGATTAATTGTTGATAGAAAATAAGCTGTTTGGATACATTTCAGCCTTGAAAAAAAATCTTCAGCCTAATTAAACACTATGTTAACAGAAGTGGAGTGACAGTGTTTCAACAGGGGGCACCTTGCACCACAATTACAGATTAGGCCTTCAAGTAATTTGCAGTTTGCAGTTGAATGGTCATATGGGTCCTGCCTTACGTAAGTGCTGACGGGACAGTATTTTAGCATGCACTTACAGTAGGTGCCCTTAGGAAAAATGAAATCATTCTTCCCAGCAGAGAAGTTTCATCAAAGTTCAGTGGCAGGCGTGTCCCTTGTTTCAAATCCATTTCTCTGCTTTACAAGATGCCCTCTTTCGCTCAGGAACAGAATCTGTATCCTGAATAAGCGGGTGCAGCGTAAGGACAGCAGGATGAATATTTATCATATATTAAAGAGCTGATATGCATACAGTTACAGTTGATAGTTGAATAGTTTTACTATTCATGGTCCAGTATGAAATTTAGGTCTCATTTTTGCCATGCTTTAAACTTTAGAAATTGTAAACCTCATTAGCTGCTAATTTTAGAAAATGCGCAGTAATACTTTTCCTCATAGTGTGCTGGAAAACTGACAGTTTAAGATTCATGAGACTGTATAATTGCTGGGTTATTAAACAGTTTTGGGACATTGGAATCAAGTTATCTGATATAAACAAGCATGAGACCATTTGGAGGCATTTTTCACTCTTACATTGATTAAGTGACAGTGATGCAGACAGTTAAGCATGGGTGTTGGTTGTGAAAATGTTATATACTTTACTACTCATGCATTGGTTTATTTAGTAATTATTGCAAAATGCTGCACTAAGATTAAGTTAAGTTTGAATGACCAGGGGTTTGATAAAGCATTTTCCACCTACTTTACAAACTCTTCAAGACTCTGAGCAGGTATACACTGATACAATCAAATAAAATCCTAGACTTGGATTTTAAAAACAGCACAACGCATGTTGAATTTCTATCAGTCAGTGCACAAAACATTAAAAACATCTAGTACAGGCATTTTGTGAGAAAACTGGGTAAACCTTGCACAAATTGCAACAGAATATCTGAGAAATGTTTATTACTTATTAAAATCTCCCAAATAACATATGAAATGTCCTAAGAGATCCAAGTGGAGGAAAGTATTTTTCAAAGGTGTTTCTTAACCATACCCCGGTACCACTAAAATATTTTAAAGCAACATCACTATACTTGTATATAAGGCAACATAAATTGTCATTAATCCATATAAATGTTGGTATGATTAAGATAAATTTTAAAAAATGTAAGTCAAATTATTACAAGTACTACTTATTAAAAGTACTACAAGTAATTATTTTCAAAATATTCATCACTGCCACATTGGCACTAATGAGCATAAATGTTGGCAATGAGGAGCATAAATTTAAACATGTTAACTTTTAAATAAAACTTAAACATTGCTCGTCATCATCAGTGCAAGCTGTCTGGCTCATTTTCATCATCTTCTTTGTCATCACATGCACCCTGAGATGAATTTGCACACTCTGATCCTTTGCAGTTGCTCCATGCAACAGAGCACTCAGTGTCATGACTCTTGTATGTGCAGGCTGCTGCAGTCTGTCTTGCAGGTGCATCTGATGACCTGTGGGAGTTCCTGCGGAGCTGGTGGGAAGACAGTTTGGACAGGGACAAGCCTCCCATCACTTGTGGCAGGAGTTCATCTACAGTTCCCTTCCACTGCAGCATCTGGTGGTACACAAGACTTTGCCGCTGCTGATGTAGGTGGCAGACTCTGTGGCTGTAAATGAGAGGTGCTAGTAGCCACATTCTCACAAAAGCCCTTGTGTCGTAGTGAGTCGGGTCCCTCCCCACGCCTCCCATTGTACATTGAAGTTCTGAGACTTGGAGATTGTCTTCCATCCAGGTAACGAGATCATTGATTGCGATCTGCTCATCGTCATTGTCTTCAAGGAGGTTCACAACTTCTAGAAAGGCTCTGACTCTTTCTTTGTCTTGTGGTTGACCCACTTTGGTTTTTCTGGCCCCAATTTCACTGGTCTGATGATCTGCTGACGTTCACTTCTTGGTACGGAAATCGACGCTGCACACGTGGTGACAGACTGCATCGGCAGCATGCAGGTCATGCACATGCGGCGCACGAGCTTTCACTGTGGCTGCCACGGCACCTCCTCTTTCATCACAGGATTTCAAGACGGTGTCCTTGAACTCAGCCGTCCTCACTGGGAATACAGACACATCAGAAGCCTTCCTCCTGGTCCCAACATGCGCCGACCTCCCACAGAACAGACAGTCTCTGTCATAATGGAACTCCTTCTCAGCTGAGCGAAGAACACAGCTGTCAACCTCTGTATCACGTTCTTTTTCTTGTTACCTCTCCTTCAGCGCTTTCATTATTTGTTGTTGGTTGGTATAGTTCTTGCGGCAGACTTGATGAACCAGATCCCCTGGTGACATATGGATGTCATCATGTCGAGATGTACTTTCTCAGTTGATGGTGTCACCCCTCTTTTCAGTAAGGGTGGATGGTGGCTGTTCTCCTTACAGGTGGCACACAGCTCAGAGAGTCACTCATTATTGCACTCACGCTGCTAAAATCACGAACAGAAGATGAATATTAATTTTTACATTACAGTAACTGACAAATAAGCACTAATGAACTTCACTAATTGCAAATTTTGTAACCTTCAACTTGATAATTTTTCCAATGAATCCTGCTCATACGAATTTTGCAGATCACTCAATTTAAGAATTTCATTTTGCACATGCACTGTACTGCATACAATTCCACGTCTCCTGTAAAACACAGTTTCTGGTTGATTGTGGACAGTACAAAACCCTTTGTGTGGACATCAGACAAGAAGACATGCATGACATATTTATGAGACAGTTGAAAGAGTTTCTGTTGCAATTTTTGCGGGGTCATGTTGTATTATGCCTGTACTATCCTCCTCATATTGAAGTGCAACCTCTATTTGCATAATCTACGTCTCATTTGACTCAAGGATTAAAAATCCTTCTTTAACTCATCTCTTCTCTTTCATCTATCTCTCCCCTTCATGATCAGCGTGGATTTTATCAGCACTCAATAAGAATATCAATAATGGATCATAGATTTCACCAGGAGTGGAAGTTATAAACTACATTTGCTTGAGACTGGAAGTGAGGATTTTTTGCATCCTTTTGCATACTAGTATTTTTGAAGCCAGTCATTTTAATTTTACAGGGGTATGTTTTATTTCAATATATTTTAGATCATATCATTGCAGAGTACAGGGTGTGCAGGTTTCCCATAAGCACTGCATGTAAACTCCATCTGCATCACCCCCTGCACTGAAGTATGTGGAGGTAGCATTCACTAGCTGTAACATTAAATGATCTAATTTATATGTTTGGAGCTTAATCAGTATAAGCCAGAAAGAAACCCATAAAATGACTGGTTGTTTCTTTAAACCAATTGCTGGGTTAAGCCTCTGTGGTCGTTTTTCTGGGTCGGTTCCTTTATATTGGGTCATTTCACTCAATGACAACACTGTGTTGGCTGCTGGGTTATGATCACTAACCCACTGGCTGGGTCAGTTCAATCAATTCAAATCAATCAAATCAATTGCTTAATGGTCATTTTATGGACTCAAGCCACCCTTTTCGCCCCCTAAGACCACCGCAGACAGAACCAAATCAATTATTTCTTCCAAAAGGTTTGTATCAACATACTTGCAAATAAAATATGTATTTAACTTTTATAACAGTGGTTACAGTAGACTATAATGCCACTGCCAGATTTTAAGTGATGATAATGCATGAAATAATGAGGAGGACTAGCAATTATACACATCTTAGATTAGCTTGTGGATGTCAAATAGAATTACCAGTGGATTATCAGTGGCTTGTTTAAGTCTTTGACCATGTTTGAATTTACATGGGAATTTGGGGGTAATTCTGTGTTTTATATGTACCACTCAACGATTCTCATCTCCCTCCTCCTTTGAAGACATTACAGCCTGGCCAAGTGTTGATAAGGCAAAAAGGTCCTTCATTGGTAGTTGTTTTCACTCAATACACGGCTCAAATGATCAACCCAGCAGTCCGGGTTAGATGGTGAAAACAAGCCAAGCCAACCCAGCATGTGTTTTGTCACCCAGCAGTGTAGCTAAAATTGGGTTACTTTTTGAGTGTATAAGCTACAGTATTATTGATTTGTCTTTGCCTGGCTGTTGGCTGGCTAGTATACTAGCCTTGCTGACTAGATGAATATCAAACAGCAAAAGAGCATGAATGAAATGAGAAGCGGCTAAGTCCTTCAGACGAGTTTGTGATCTGGCGTCTACATATGCAGCATTTTCTGCCGTTCCATTTTACGTCTCCGGCCTGTTTTGCTGGACACAGTTGTGTCTGTGAAGCGTGCAAAGATGCAATTTATGCTGTGTCCATTTCAATTAGGATCTCGTAATTTACACCGTACATGTATAATGCAATTGAAGCAACGACCCAGTGATTGAGCCAATTTAAAAGTGTTTATTTACTACTTAAGCAGATACTGCTGCATGCACTTTTCCCCTATAGGAACATGTAGTTTATTTTTCTTCCATCCATTTTAACAGCATGAACACAATGTCATCACAGGTTGAAAATTTACAAGACAGACATTCCAAGTTCTGAGCTGAAATGAACACAGCATTAGACTAGTGGGTATACATACAATAAAGAAACAGAAAATCAGCATATTGCATGATCTTTTTCTTTATTGTGCCACAATATCAGTTTCCCAACTGAAAACAATGAATGATAGGCTGTGTGTTTGCCTTCCTTTATTTCTGTAGACCACTGTATAGCGGTTATTATGTAACGCCAGCTACAAATGAATATATAAAGTGTGTGGGTGGGGACCAATTGAAATATTTAAAACCTACATTCAAGGTAATGCAAGATGGGGATAATAAATAAATAAATAAATAAATAAATAAACAAATAAAACCCTTAAGAAAAACAGTTTGTTTGTTTGTGACCTGAGCCTGACACAACTGCCACAACACAAAAACACAAAAGCAGAATGTTAGGACTTACAATTTTAGAATGAATACATTTTACCCAAGCTACTTTTGTCTGTGTGTGTGTGTGTGTGTGTGTGTGTGTGTGTGTATGTCTGCTTTTGCTTTATTATTCAACCACCGTTGAATAATTTTAATTCTTCCTAAGTGATATTTCAACAAAACACCATTAATACAGTAAGTTCAATATTCTGGTAGGCCTTGGATTTCACTGTTCCAAAGAAAGACCAGGTCTAATACTTTGTACAATCAATCTGTGTCTATGTTGGGTAGAACATGTGCATGTGCACTGAAAACAAAGACTCTCTTTCATACAGATTCTTCCAGAATTCCAGATGTTGGGTCTATATTTTCTTTACGTTTCAAATTACCCAGTGATTACACCTGACCTCCTGCATGTGGACGAGCTCTTCATTTCATCTGAATCCAGCGATTCTGTTGGTGTCATTAACCCCTTTGAATGCCGTCTCTCCCACTTTGAATTTCAAATAGCCTGAGCTCTAACGCCACTGACAGGGACAGTGGATTACAAACAAAAACACATCAAAGTGATGCATAAATCCACATCATTGCTTTGACTAATGTATGCAAACTGGCTGGGCTACTTGCATAGCCAGGGGGAGAACAGAAGGGTGCTTTTATGCCGTTCCAGTCACATGCACTAAATGAGTGGCGGGCATTTGTGTTTTTACAGCAAATTTGAACGTTCTGTTGATGTGTCAGTTCAAACCAACCGAATTTGATGTTATTGATTTCCACAAAAGAGAAATTTGGTTTTATGTCAGAATCAAGTAAAAAGACACATTCTCATTAAACTGGCAATCAGTGACATCTTGATGCCAAGCAGTCATTGCTGTGTCAATCAAACAGTGTAGTCAGTATTCTGGTGTCATTTTTCTTGGATTCTTTGTTAATGAAGTTTGAGTTTCTGTATAGGTGGATACTGTTCAGCTATGCAGTCGCTATGCTCTGCTTCTGCTTATTCTCACTACCCAGCTCTTCCGTTTATTCTAACCAAACCTCTGTCTCAGCTGCCAGAAACATAAAGCACATCACCTCCTGTATGCCAGGGGATTTTCCATGCAAAAGATCTACTGTACCAGAAACCAGAACAGCAAATGTAAACGCTTCATGAACTGGGTACAGGTTGATTCTGTTATGTCGGCTGAAGACCATGCATTGCAAAATGTTTTCTATACAGAAATGTTGCAGTTTTACTTTGATCTCACCTGTGATTAAAGCACAAATCTAACAAATTGTCTCCAATAGTAAATGAACAAAGTGCAAATAAGCATAATTTGTGCAAAACCCTCTCATACTGCAAGATGCATAGATGCATGCAAAGTAGAAACACCTTAACATCTGGCAGTAACACAGACAGTCATTACAAAGTTCCATCTGTTTATGGCCACAAACTAAAACTTTTTTTCCCTCCAGTATTTCTCCACGCTTTTGCTTCTTTCGGCCTGAAATGAGTCTGAGGACAGTTTGAGCTGCCTCTGAATAGGGTGACAGTCAATAATCACACTCCTGCAAGAGTGAATTTTGTGAAATTTGCACTCTGCAGCATTTAGATAATGTAATCTTTTGTTGATTTTTTTTTCATCTTATATATATATATATTTCAACTTTTTTTTTTCTTTTCTTTTTTTTAGTTGCTGTGAAAAGACCAGAGCTTTGGTGATGTTTTTCTTCATCTTGTATCTTGCCCCATTTCTCTCACCTATCTCCACTAGATGAATTATTGACTACCGTTAACACAACTTTGTATTTATTTACATATTGCTATTGGGGGATGAGGGATTCGTCCAATTATATTCCATAGCTGCTGTAGTCCTGGTGGGAATTTGCTGTATCGGTGTGGTTGGGAGAAATTCTGTGTTTCCCGAGTCACTTGCAGGTTTGCAGCGGTGGCTGTGGCTAATGAGGCTTAGCTGTTATGTAGGCCAAGTCATACTCTGCTCAGCTCTGGTGATAGCAGAGGCCTGCTCTGTCAGTCAGAGAATAATTACGGCCTTATTGTGGAAATCACAACTGGCCTGATTATCTATGGGATGAAAATATGTAAATAATACCTCTCTGCTGTTCAGTGACAATATAATGCATCTTACTCTTGGTAACATTCAGTGAAACTCATGTTGTCCTGAGGCTCAGCGGTCCCTTACATGAAAGCAGAATGTGAAATTCCTGAGAAATATCTTAGAAATTACTTTTTTAAGTCAAGTAAAACAATTGTATTTTATTTATTTTTTACAAAGACATTCATATCAAAATATTGAGAATAAGCAGGTGCGGGATGCTCAACCCTAACTCGTGTTTTGTCCTAGATAGTTCTCCTTGTGGAAGAAGGATTGCACATTCTTAACAGGCTTTTGACATAATCCTCTGTACATTCATGAATAAACAATTACCATTTATAACAGCTTCATTTCACAATTATGTAACAAAAGCCCTGAACTATATATTTCAGAATAAATATCCCTTGGAGCAATAGAGTGTTCAATTTGAAAATTGTGTTTGCCCAAATACAGATTTCTGGGTCAAATGCATTTTCTCTATGTGGCAAATCCATGAAGTTTTCACATCATCATTCCTGCCGTGATGATTTAAGATGGGGTTTAAAACTTGAACTCTGCTGCCGCTTTCCAACTGAAATAATTATTTTGCGAACAAAAAGCTAACTGGCGTGCACATTACATACATCACAGCAGGGTGACCTCTGACTGGTGTTGCTTGGCCAGCTTATTATTACAGTCATTCTACCTTGCTACTGAGGCATAAAAATACCTGGTTTACAAGTATATATCCACATGTTCAAAATGGTTAAAGTATAAAGCAATATAAAATTACGCTAACAGGTGGATTTATTTGTGCAAAAGCTACTTGATATCCTCTGTATGTGTGTAATTGTGCGACAGGTCAAGACGGTTGGGTACTTGGCCATTAGGAGTTTGGTTTTAAAAATAACACTGACTGCTCTGAGATTGTAAAAGATGAAGAAAAATCTTTTTCTTTTTTCAACATACAAATAACTGTTCAAATGTTATAAATCATTTTGAAGTCATTGTGGAAACTGCACTCCTTTCTCTATTCGACAATCAATTTTATGATCTGGATATTCAAAATGCTAACAAATCTGCAACAGTTGGAACTGGACCAGAATCAAAAATAATTGATTGGAATCTTGTGAAGGATCTCTCATCTCCAGATGTTCAGTGACAAAACAGATAATTATCTGAATGAGATACAGGGACAGTTTTAAGAGATAATACTTTTATCAAAGAAACCTGGGTTATAGTGGTCAAAACTTGTCATGATGACTACCTTGCTTTTTGCTTACAAGTTTACTGTGAATTTTATGTGTAGGTTTGCCATTATATAAGAATGTGGAGAATGTTTGAGGGAGAAATTATAACAAATAACTGGGCTTCCTGTACTTGGAGCTGCAATACTGTTGCATTAGTGTGGATAGGTTTGGAGCTGCATGAAGGAAACTGTTTTAGTGAAAGCTATAATGTCAGTGAACCCCAACCTGTCTATTGTTTAAGTTTACTTTTTTTTCTCCCCCAATAATGTTGTTTCAGGCTCATATTTGTCTTTCATTTGTCAGTCTTTCTGCAGGGGTTCAGAGGATAACCCTTTTTAAGTTGTTAATACATAACACATGGTTAATTCAGCTCCAGTGGCACTTCTGGAGTCATCTGAATTGTTGTCCTGGTTTGTGGAAAATAATGCATAAATGTACCATAAATGTGCAAAGACGCTGTAAGGAATTAAGTAGCTTTGCCCCTGGCTCAAGATATTTTCAGTCAGCTAATGGTCGTAGGACTTTGTTGTCTCTTTGAACAGCTGAAAAATATGTAATTGTTTTCCCACTAATATTGTTGCACAAATTAATGAAAACATGCAAATAAGGTGACCTTTCATACATGGAAAAAACATTACAGACAATTAATTGACTGAAAAAAGTTCTTAAATGACTACAAAATCCCTGCTTAGTTAATTAACCCTCAACCTACCAATAACATGCAAGAACTTTACCAACTGGGATCTCTGGGGACCCCGAGAATAAACTACTGTAAGAAACAACCAACACAGCAAAATGTTAACTTACATCTTATGTTGTGTAAAATGAAAATATATACTTTTCTTTCATACAAATTGCAGCTTTTATCCCAAGTACAATTTACAACAGTACTTAAAGGCTTATTAACTATTCTTTGGTTCTGCTATAATTTAGTTTTCAGTACTTTAAATTAGGACCCATGGCAAACATGAACACAATAAATAGTTACGGCCATTAAAACTGCATAGGTGGAATTGGGTGCTTTGGACTGGGATCCTCAAGGTCCCCAACATAGTGGTATCTTTAAAAAGCACTAATTAAAACAGAAACAGAAAACAATTATATGAAATCATTAGCAACAAATGATTGACAAAGTCATGAGAAATTGGAATGATAGCATAAAGGACCTGTGAGATACGACAAAAAGTATACCCCTGGGATACCCCAGTCAGTAGGATTAAGGTTAATTGGCCCCGGAATACTAATTTTCATTTATGAATGTATCATGAAGGGTGTCCTGGTGTCTCATCGGGTAATAAGGGGCCAAGCTCCATTCTGTCTGTCTTGTCCTTCTCTATGCATTATAGCAAATGAACTGGAAATGCTATAAAACAATCATTAAAAAATGAGTGGACACCATGAAATGAGGCTGTTAGAAATATGATGACATATTTAATCATTTAATCATTGGATGTGTCACTATGTGGAGGATTCAAACCATCACATTCATCGCAGTGCTACAGATGAGACACTTTTGACACACCGGAGAAAAAAAAAAAAAAAACACAATCCACTGCGGCAATCTTGAGGATTAGGTTGCAGCAGTAATGCTGACATAGTGCGCACAAGCACCTTTTCAATTAGGCTACTTTTCCAGAACCAGGTGTTAACATTTTCCACATTTCACAGAAATTTGAAAAAGCAAGTTACAGCTTTTATTAGATTTGCATAAATAAATGTGTTTCCTAGAAATGCATGACACAGCATGCTCGTTGTCGAGCTCAGACCCCTCTGTCCTGTTTTGTGGGGTGTGATAGATACTTGCTATTAGTCAGACATCAGCAAGCACTTTAATGTACAAGGCTAATTGCAGGTAGTAAAAAGAGGAAAAGCATTATTTAGCACGGTGGGTGCCTAAAGGGAGAAAAGCCACCTCACAAAAAACTAACGAACCATGAGTAAACAGCTTTCCTCTCACCCCACCCTCCACCCCACCCCCAATCCACATACACACATCCCAAAC
>OMLF01024748.1:5207-23749 GCA_900302615.1 Holocentrus rufus
AATGGTGGTACAAAAGTCATTCACACACACCCTCTGCCACTCTCTCTCTCGCCCGCTCTCACTTTCCCTTTTGCATTTCACTTGAGTTTGACAGATGTTTCCATTAGAGAAAAAACTGCCCTCCATCTATGTAACCAAGCGTTAGAGTGGCAATACATGAGTGCTGTAGCCTCAATGCTTCACAGGCCATGAATCTACTGAATCCCCAATGTGTCGCTCAGGGCACATATCAAATCCTATCACTAATACCTTTTAGAAAACACTGCCAGTTGCCTGCAAGCTGCCACGCTGGCTAAGGGCTCGCGAATATTTTCTTTGCCAAGAAACGCACACACTTAAGGCCAGGGGCACTCATCACAGATTTTGCCATCCCTGACATGAGATAATGATCATATAAGATGAGAATTAATGAGCTCTCTGGGGAATTTGGGTCGTCACAGTACAAGTACCAGGATATATCAGGGGAAAATAGAATATAAACTTCAAGGTGGTATATACTGTAAGCATTTGGGGTTCACATGCAGACATTCAACGTGTTAAACAGAATGTATAACTGTGGGAAGACTGTGGGTTACTTGCATATATTTACTTACATATAGTACTCATGTTTACTTAAAGTTGGGAGTTTCTAAATTGGCATTTTGTTTGAATTGACCATAAGTAATGAAAAACAATATGTCAAAAGCTTATTTCTGCTTCAGATGGCCTTATCATTTGCTTGTAATGTATTACAAGGCACTTCAGTTAAGTGTTAGCAAGGCCAAAATCAACCTGGTACATCAGCAAACCCATTATAATGGTCTAAGCCTAAACAGCTGTGCATAATGTGCAGGTTAAATGCATAACATTACTATGGTAAATGTTTGAAAACGCTGGTATTGAGATGTCAAGGTGACTGTAAGCTATTGACGATTTCTTGCCAACAAAGAGAAAATAAAAATAGACACAAACTGGTCCCCTGACAACAACCTGAGAGGATTGTTACTCTCGTCTTCATCTTTCTCGTCTTGATCCCCCCCTATCTTTCTCTTAGAGTGATGCCTCACCACATGTCAACAAAACAGAAACTGATGTCTGAATCTTTGGGAAATAGTGCGCGCGCGCGTGTGTGTGTGTGTGTATGCTCCCTGACATTTGGGCTTTTTGGTTCGGTAGCTGTCTTTCTTCAGGGGAGAAACAGAATACAAAACTCGTGTTTACTTCTGTTTCTTCAAGCTTCTATCTAGCTCTCTCTCTCCCTCTCTCTCTCACACACACACACACACACACACACACACACACACACACATCCTCAGTGACTGAGCACTGTGCCAGCCTCCACATAAAACAGTATTAATCAGTCTCCGTGCTCTGCTATGCATTAACTGCTCCTATACATTATACCATAAAGATTTTTTTCACATTTCACATTTTTCTCTGTCTGACTCACTGTTTTTCTGTTTCTGTCTCCCAGTTTGTCTGTCTCTCTCAGTCTGTTTTTCCCCTGATGTGTCTGTCACAGGGTCTGTTGATCTTTTGCCTGCTTTGTCATCCTCCTCTCCATCTTTATCTCCCACACTGTCTCCCTGGTCTCTCTGTGTTTTGTGTTTGTGTAGTCTGTGTGGGGTCGGCCCAATGTTTTGTTAGTCCCTAAGAAACAGGCTCCCATTTAAATTCCGTATGTTCCCTCATATTAGAGATAGTAGAGTTTAGATAGTAGAGGATTAGAATGTGGGGTTACAGTTAAGGTTAGAGTTGGTAAGTGTTTAGACTTAGTAAATGGCTGTAACCTAACTTTTAATCTTATTTCTAACGATGGTTGTAATCTAATTCTATTGGCATGTGGCAGTGTTGAGACTATATAGATGGGCTGAGGGAACACAGAGCTAAGAGAACATAGTGTTGAGACAACATAGAACTGAGGGAGCATAAAGCTGAAGAAAACACTTGAGGGAACAGGTCTGAGGGAACAAAGCTGAGGGAATATGGGGGTGAGGGAACAGAACTGTGGGAATATAAGGTTTATGAAACAAAGCTGAGGGAACATAAAGCTGAGGAAACATGGGGCTGAGGGAACAGGGTTGTCGGAACATAGTGCTGAGGAAACAGAGCTAAGGGAGCATGAAGCTGAGGGAACATAGAGCTGAAGGAATACAGCACTGAGGGAACATGGGGGTTAGGGAACATAACTGTGGGGACATGAGGCTGAGGGAACATAGAGCTTAGGGAACAAAGCTGAGGGAACATGGGGGTGTGGGAATATAGAGTTGAGGTAACAGAGCTGAGGGAACATAGGGTTGAGGGAACACTGGTATGCTCCAGTTTGTTTGTTTTTGAGGTTGTGCTGTTCCAGTCCTGCTCACTGGGGTTTCCCAAGCCCAATTCCAATTCACCATCTGTGCGAGCACTTCTACACGTACACCACTTGTTTCTGTGATCTTCCATCCATTGTGCGCTGATGAAAACAAAAGGATTGGGATACTTTGATGATGTCACACAAAAATGCTGATCATAACTGTAACATAACAGAAACATGAGAAAAATTACTCATATGTTCTGTTGTTAAAAGCTTGGCCCTTGAGTGTTAATAAAAATTCTGTGTATGTAGGACTGCTTATGTCAAATTGTTTTTTATCAAAACTTTGACACATGATTAGCGCCCTAGATGATGTATCAAGAAGCTAGTGTCAGCATGTACATATATTACATCATTAGTCCGGCTAGTTAGCTCGCTAGCAGTTGGTTCAGGTTAAATGACTTGACGTGTTTTGGAGCAGAGATTAAAGACACTGTGTCACAGTAAGCTACAATTGCAAACAAATATACTGTACCACACTACTCACTTTTACTTTTCTTGAATATGATAAATTTAGCTATAGTTCATGCACAGCTAGTTCTCCAATGGACCCCTGTGATGGTGCCAGATGTGGCTGCTGGGAGATTTGTAATGCCACTGCAAAACCCCCAATAAACAATGTGTATTCTTTTGAATTGACATTGGACTTAAATTGAATGAGACAGATGGCTTACTGCAGGGAAGGATAGAGGGAGAGACACACAGAAGGCAGACAGACACACAGACAGACAGATAGATGAAACCAGGCAAAGCAGGCAAAGCAAAAAAAAATCTGAAACTGGAGAGAGGAGAAAGCAGAGGTAGAGGAGTGGGAGGATGGAGAGAGAGGAGGTGAAACAAGAACGAGAGGAAAACAGGAGATGAGAAAGAAATGAGTGGGAGGAGTAAAGAAAGATGGATTGATAAAACGGAGGGTTAATTAAAATGACAAATGAGGAGGCAGAGGTGAGCATGAAGATAAAACTGAACAGAAATATAATGAGGGAGAGATATACAGAGTCAGAAAGAGAGAGAGAGAGGAGGGGGGGCAGCAAGAGAAGGACAGAAAAAATCTTTTACAGAGAATGCCAAATAGAAAGATAAGGGGAGGGATGGAGAAAGGTAAAGGTATATACATCATAAAGACCATGGATCTGTCTTTTTATTTATGTAGCATTGTAGATAGGAAGTTGAATTTTAAAGTTGTAGAACTGTCTCTTTCAGGTAGAAAGCTTCCTTTTGAAGTTAACTTGTTTTGATCTTTTTTGAAGGAAGCATACCGTGGTTCCATAGGCAGAGCAGGAAGTCCCACAGCCTTTTACGATATGACAACATCGGCAAAGATAAATAAAACTTTGGCAAATCCGGCAATCGTTATAACTTGTTAAACATAAGCTCAGATTTGTGAGAAAAAAAACCAACTAACTTAACAGTCATCCAGATGCCACTGGAGTCTCTTGCTTGTTTGAGGGTTGATATATTAACTGATTCAGCAGATTCCACAGGATCTATAAATAAGACTTTTTTTTCATCATCAAAAAGCTAGCTGGAATATTTTTGCCTTTTTTTATCTGCTCTAACAGTTTGTTCATACTTGCTGTTGGTGGAGTTAAACATTTCCATGCACTGTGTATCCAAATGTGTACCCAGATTTGTGTAATCACATATGCAAATATGTGTTTGGATTTGTAAATGTTTAATCACATTCGCAAGTGTGTACAGAGATTTGGAAATTTGTATGCAGCAAAAGATTTTTTGGACTCATTGGGCATACAAAACATCAGAGTTAAAATATTTTTTAAATCTTATAATTTTTCAATATAGAGTAATAAGATGCAACACAGTATGTGTACCTTATTTCATATTGATAAAGAAGAAATCTCTGATGACAACATTATCATATTTTGAATCAAGTCCCATCCTAAGAGGCCAAACAATTGACGTCCCCTCCTGGTAGGGCAAAGGCTGCGCTGCTCCACACACAGTTTCAACACAGATCTGGATGTCAAAGAAACAACAAAATTCAGAGTTAGACGAAACAGGAGCTGGTAGTTACATATTTCCAAGTCCGGAAACATATTTGAAAATTTGCAAATGTGATGATACATTTACAAATCCAAACACGCATTTGCAGATATGAACTCACATTTGCAAACCTAATTATACAATTGCTAATGTCAATACAAATTTGCAATAATAAAGGCCCTGATAGTAAATGGCTGATTCATGCTCTGCCACCTGCAGTCAAACAACGTGTCTTATTAGGAAGGTATCAAGGAAGCAGGAAGAATGAGACAGAGCCAGTAAAAAAAAAAAAAAAATGAGAGAGGGACAGAGATAGAGATTGTGAGCAAGAGACAGACAGAGAAAGACACACAGGGTAATAAAAGATGGATGAAAGGGTAAGATGGGATGAGATAAGAGAGAGCGAGAGAGGGATGAAGGGAGGGAGGGGTGATGAGAGAGGACAGTACAGCTGCTGTCTGTCATCTTTTTAAGCTCTGTCAATAATTGACCAATTATCCGCAGGCACATAATCCCATCCTACACTTACTGCTAAGTACCATGACCACACACACACGCAGGCACGCAGAGACACACACCCACAGAATTATATTGAAATGCCATAATGCCCAGTGGTGTGGAATCTTAATGAAAACAACTTAGCTGCACCTGAAAGAGTTTCCTCTGTGTGTGTGTGTGTGTGTGTGTGTGTGTGCCTGTGCGTGCATGCGTGCAAGGGAACGAACTCATTTGTGTGCACATGTGAATGAGTATCTGTGGTGTTAAGTGAATTATCACAATATTGCAACACAAAACCTCACATGCGAATGCAGTCATGCAAAGCAACACTGTGATAATTACACTTATTAGCATTCATTTCCCATTTTATGCACTTCAAACACTAATTATGTTGCCTAAAGCCTTACTGCAGTCTCTTTGAACTCCGAGGTTTGCCATACTGGGTCTCGATGGCAGCCATATTATGTCTGGTTCCATCCAATAGAGGCTTAGTTGCATCAGAAATCTCCCTTCAACCATTGCTCCTTCCATCTTAGATTGAATAAGCTGTTGTCTTATGTGGATAAAGATATTAACCCCTGCTCCAGAGAAAGCCATTGGTGCAAATAATGCGGCAATGGCATGATCTTATTTCCTCATCTTACTAATAACAAAGTGAATGTTGTCCCAAGACTGCCCTGAGACACAAACCAATTATATTTGACTTGCTATAGACTGAATCACAGTGCTTGTGTACAATAACCTCTGGGTAGAAAACCACTGTGTCACGTACATACAATTTCATTGGCATGAGGCAAATGGGGGCTAAATAACATCAAACAACTGAGATATATATTTCAAGTCAAGAGAAAATGGTTACATCTTGTGTTTGGGTTGGATTTTTCAGATTTCCACTTGAAAATGGCAAACTTGCTCAAAGACACTTTGGAGTCAAAGGGAGGACACCCTACCTTTTTAGATACCAAAAACGTTAGCTAAGCAGTACAGAAGATTAAAAACAAACACTCCAGAAACATCAGATTGGTCAGACCACTTTAACTGTATATCTTTAAACCTCACAGTTACGGCTGAAAATGGCCAAAGAAATAATGACAATTTTTACAACAAATATAATAAAAACTAACCGCCAATTTTCCACCCGGAAGTCACTGTTGTTGTTAATGAAACATCACGGTGATTCAATCTTTGTGACGTCATAAGGCTGCATCTTTAATGGAAAAGTGGGTTTTCCTGACATAAGACACAAAAGAAAGTTAAAATAAATGGTGATAGTGATTGTTTTCCAGGTAATTTCCAAAAGGATTTTATCCCTTTTGCCTTTTTCTCAGCACTCTCTGCCTTGTTTCTCCCCGGTCCCCTGAATGTTTCAGTGTCCTCTATGAGTGAGTGTGAGGAATCGTGCCCGCCCCTTCTCAGGTGAGTCGCTCCCCTCCTCTCGTCCTGGCTGTTGCTGCAGCTCGGTGGCTGATCATCTTCTGCTTTCTGCTGCTGTGTCGCCTGACTGCACCGTCTGCCTGCTGTTTGTTCTTTCATTCATGCTCTGTTTGCTTCTTTGATGTTTGTTCTTTTTGTCCCTAATGATCAAAGATCGGGGAGGGGACTATGGATTGGGCCCATCTGTCTGTTATGATTTCTGATCCTCTGCTGGCATGTCTTGGATGAAAGTTGGGAGACTGATGGATTTTGACACTGTGGTCTGAGATTTTGAATATCAACGTGATTGGCATGCCACAGCGCCACCACCAGGCCGACAGGACCCTGAGCTTCACGCTCAATATCTCGGACACTGCTGAGTCAAATCTGATGAACCTTTCAGGACTGATGTGCTTTTGCATTTACTTTATCCATATCCCCAAAATAAAACTGATTTTCCTGCCACAGTGCCACCAACAGGCCAAAAAGTTCCCAAGCTTCAAGTAGCAGTGTCACACATGCATCACACATGCAAAAAAAACAAACAAAAAAACTTCCAATCATAGGGGACGTTATGGTCACTGTTGCCCTGTTTCTGATTTGTCATATCTGCTATAATCAAATGGGTAATAATCACCTTAATCGAATAAGTAACTTCTCTGCCTGAGTCACGTTCAGCCCTGACAAAACATAACAAAATGTTTACTTTCACACATGCGCAGGACTGCCTCTTTGTGGAGTTCTCTCTTCTGATTGGATAAAGTGGGAACAGGATACCAGAAATTTTACTTTCTGTTTACTGCAGAGCGGAGGGATTGGCACACTCATGTTACTGCCCAAACACTCTGTATCAGAGATTGCTGACTGAATGTAGAGCTATTTAACGCTTATTTTAACAAAAAAAATTTTAAAATACTGCTCACGTCAGCTTTAACATTGACTTATTTTGCTGTGGAGCAGTAATAGGCTGCTGCATGCCCATTACAATGGCCATGCAACGCTGCATCTTTCAAGGGGTTTAAAGAGTTTTACTTGAAGCAAAGACATTTTGAGTTGATTAACAAAAACCTTTGTGGAAGTGTTATGACTAACATTTTTAATTGGTGTAGCAAAAGGGAGTTAATTGCCAAAGCTTGTCAAAATTGGTTTTAATTATTAGTTTTGTTTGTTTTTTGTTTTATTTTTTTTTTTATTTATTTATTTAATTTTATTTTCCCAGAAACCGCTGACATAACTCTCTGTATGTGAGTCTGACATTAAACATAATGCAGTGATTTTCCATAATGTCACAGCCTTATTAAATTTCTAGCTTGACTCTGTCAGGTCACTACTTTTTATGTAAATATGAGCAGAAATATGGACAGGAAGCTCTGTTATGCCGCCTTTCGGTGTTTGATATTGCAGTTGTTGTTTCTCGTTAATTAACATCAATTCTACTACAGTGAAGCCCAAGGCCAATTTTCACAATTGCCTTATAAACTTTCTATTCTGTTGAAAGGAGAGCAATACATGGAATACCAATCATAGTGAGTCACACACACACACACACACACACACACACACACATACATTCTTTGCTCCATTAACAGTAAGAGGTAGAGGTAGTAAGAGGTCCAGGAAATGGAAAAAGCCCTAAAATAAAAATAAACGTTTTTCAAGAGAGAGTGAGGATGGACAGAAGCCATTGGTAGGTTGGCAGTAGAGGGGAGGGAAAAAAAGAGCTACAAAGGTACAAAAAATGAGGTACAAAAGAGGATATGTAAAGGATAATAGGTCAAAACCCTCGCAGAAACCATGGGGAGGGAGAGAGGAATATGATAAATGAGGGCAAGATGAAGCAGACTGGAAAGGGTAAAAGGACAATAAGACAGAAGATGGTAAGAGGTATGCTTAGTCTGAAAGGAGACACTGGCATGACTAGTGAGGAAGCAGACAAGAAAAAGAGAGGGACGGCTGTGATTTATAAATTACAGGGTAGACAACTGAGGGAGGACAGTAAGAAAAGAGGAGATACAAATATTTAAAAAAATACAGTGGAGAAAAGGCAAGAAGATAACGAGCAGTTTCGGTTTTAGAGAGAAAATTTTGGTCTTATTCACAAAAGGACATGAGGATTCGAACTGAGGGGACAGCAAGCAGAAATAGATAGATATACAGATACGAAGATACATAGATAGATAACTGCCCTCACTTTGGTACATTTAAATTTTAAGTCTTTCATATGCTGGAAAAAACATTTTTCAGTCATTATTTTAAAAGCATAGCTGATTCAATCCTCACTAACAGGACTATTTTTTGATAGCATTAAAATTAAAGCCATAAGGTGCTTTACGTTCACACCAGCAATCATTTTGCAAGAGAAAGTGCCAACTTTTGCATATGGCTGCCATTTCGTTTTGTCATGGAAATCATCATCTTTATTCATTTCTAGACGCTTTTACGATTGCGAGAAAGCTTACTGTGTTCAGTAACATATTAACTGCAAATCGGTTTTCACTCTTTTTGCACCGCCTGAGCAGGAGCATCTCCTGCATACTGATCGGACCCTGACGCTCGCTGTCAATAGAGAGTCACATAAAGCCTCCATCATATGGAAAATGTGTGGGTGTGCTGTTGTGTCCCAAATGCACAGCACCAGGTAAGAACTGAAGCTATACATCCATCTTTAGGGGGGAAAAAACTCATTACCTGAAGTGCATTTCTGAATAGTTTTAAAACATGGGGGAGTGTAAGCATTCGTCAATCGAAGACATAAAGCGACTGCTTTCCTTTAAAAATAATTTGGTTTGACGCAATGCTGTCTGTCATCTTTTCCCTTTTTTGGGACAAATGTACAATTATGGCTGCCACTTCGAATTCTATTACTGATCTAGAAAGTCTAGTTTGCATAAGTGTTATCATTTTGTCAATCAAGGTGTGAAGAGAGTCGCTATCCATTCAAAGGTGCCAGCATTTTCTGCTTGTGTTATACCACTTGTGCTATACTACGGCATTTTGTGGGAGGAGATCATAAGTGTTCATAAGTGCTGAATGGACCATTCAAGGTCCAAGAAAAACATTATTTCCTTTACTTTTATTGAATATGTGGTATAAATAAATATGTATCCGATCTTTTTCATGCTTTCTTTCTCAGGACTTCAATGACTTAACCATTGACTGAATAAAATGTCAAGTAGTGGAATGAATTTCAGTTTCAGCTTAAGGTCGTTGCTTTCCGATTACCTTAGCTGACAGAAGACCAGGCACAATCTCTTCCACATGGCTATAGAGAAACAGCGGTACTGTTTAAAGTAATCACATATAAAATGCAGTACACACAAAGACTTTCCCTCAAGGATCTGTGTTACAATTATGATAAGGGAATGTGAATTAAAATGGTCTAATTAATAAAAAAACTAATCATTACTTAGCATAATGAATAGGAACCTTTGAATATGATATGATAGCATAAAGTGTCATTTCAGTACAAGGAGATAATTAAGAACTATTTTGTGCAGACTCAAGGACGTGTGATTGAAAGACACTGAAGCTATTATTTAGGTGATTTAACTAAATTCATGGAACTGAACTTATTCTTGATAAGCGGAAGAAAAAAAGGCATTAGAAAGATTCTGCTTCTGCAGAGCTTAGACTCCAGATTGATTTAAGCTCTAAAACGTATCTTGGACTTCTGTGGTCTCTTGGGTCTTGTTAATGGTCCTCAACAGGATTAACATGGGCTCAAAGGTTAAATGCCTATCGAAGTTCATACGGAGGCAAAAAAATTGTTTTAGCATTTCACCCTGTTTTTGTTTTCTTTGAGCTGCTAATACGAATACTGTTCCCTATTGGCTTTAGAGTCTTTGAGGAAGTCCAGAGTCCCAACGCGAAGGACTTTGCCAAATGCAGCTCTGGAAAAGCTCTTAGCATCACTGTTCCTCCCATAGCTGCCAAATTCCTCCAACTGGAACAGGCAATTGCCATCCACAACTGCCAGCGGCACAATGGAAGATGTTCCCTTGTAGTTTTGGTAGGGGGAGTCTGGACCGCCACATGCTTGATGTCAATACATGCCAAACATTTGAGGAAATTTCACTGATAACGGAAAATAGCAGGCAATGAACCACTCAACCATCAACCAGAACGTTATAGATGGGGACACCCACAGGGCTGAAATGCTAGTGTTTTATATCTACCATTATTAGATGAATTGCATTATGTCATTTAAGAATTACTGAGCACTGTACAAGCTGTGAAGACATGTTGAGGACTTGTTACCTCCAAATAGTAGGAATCGGTTCTTGCAATCTGGGGTCCCACTCTTGCCAGAAGACCCTCAAATTGTTCCCTGTTCAGCCTGAAAACTCTGGACATAAAAATGGTCCTTCCTACACCAAATGATGGTATCCTTCATAAAGTTTGTTGTCACAGAGAATTGGTTGAACCCAAAAAAAGACTTGCAACAGTTCTTCCACCGGAATAGCAAAGTAGCTGCGATGATCCTCTGAATTCCCTCCAAATATTTAAATAAAAGTCAGTCTTTTGTAGATCTTTGCTCAGTGCTGACTGACAACAAAAACATGAGTGACACCTACAACCATACCCCCGACCCCGCTTCTTCATGAACTCTTCATGATCTTCCTCTGGATTGCACATCACCCGCACAATGTTAAGACATATGCATTCAGAACTGCGAACAGTACGTTAAATACCATCTCCACTGTTTAGCATATTGTTAAACCTTATTAACATAAATTACCATTAAGTCCAGCTGTGAAAGATTAGCTGTGGAGTAGCGTATAATATGCATGAGGTCTGTAGATGAACATGTGTGGAAGGAACAGAAGCAGAACCCATTCTAACATCAGAAGTGAACTCATCTGCCAGGCTGACTTATATATTGTATATTATATATTGGCAGGTTTTTTTGAAATCGGCGTGGGTCCTGAAGGCCATCTGACCTAGACTTGAGAATGTCAGGTGTGTCATCTGGAATGAGAATTAGGGATCATAACAACAGTGTATACGGGTGTGTGTGTGTGTGTGTGTGTGTGTATATATATGTGAACTTTAAATTGTGTTAGAGGGATTACCAGTGTTCATGTGAATATGGTGGGAACTGAGTGTGTGTGTGTGTATGTGTATGTGTGTGTGTGTGTGTGTGTGTGTGTGTGTGCATGCGTGCGTGATTCCACATTGAATCAAACACCGCCGTTATACTCATCTATTCAGCGCAACTTTTATTATCCGATCACGGCAGGATGCACAAATTTGGCAGGCTTGAATGTTTCCGAATCTCATTTTAACGAGGTGGTCAGGCTTATCGGATTACAAAGCAAGGAAAACACGAATCGGAAATGTTCAGAGCTGCCAATTTGATGAATCCCGGCACGATCGGATAAGGAAAGTTGCGTCGAGAAGACGAAAAGAGAATAAAAGAGAACAAATAGATGGATTTAGGTTTATGACAGATCCTTTCCTTCTGTGGTGCTACAAGAGCCTGTTAATTGGTATTTTAGAATCACACACACACACACACACACACACACACACATACACATATACAAACACACATACAAACTTTTGCATCTACACACCTACACATAGGATTTCAGTACATACAGTATATATACTGGAATAATATGGATTGTACAATAATATGCATTCTCTTTGTTCTCTCTCTCTCAACAGGGTGAATCACCAATAGGACATCTACAGTATGTGTGTGTGTGTGTGTGTGTATGTGTGTGAAGTGTGATGAAAGAAAATGAGATGTATCGACAGATGCCTATTCATTGTGAAATGTAATTGAATATGTAAATGCATTATGTAGCTCACTTTTATTACTTCCATTGAGTGTGCTTCTGCATGAATGTGTGCCTACCTGCATGTATGTGTGTGTGTGCATGCATGCCAGTATGTGCGTGCTGGTCCAAAACCCATTAGAATCTGAGTAAATGAAGTTTTCCTCTGCAACTAAATTAAACAGAAAGCGGCATTGTCCCCGGTCACTCCATCTTTCAATTTATTGTAACCACAACACTATCGGGCGCTCACCCTGCCCGTGCATCCGTTCAATTATCTCCACGGCTTTTCAGCTCTCAACGCCACAAGAACAAATTACATTTGCTGCCCGAGGAAAAGGAGGGAAAAAAATGATGAATGGCATGATGGAATAAAGGAGAAGAAAGATGGTAGGGAAAAAGGGAGAGGGGTGAAGAAGAAAGCGAAGAGAGACATAATGACAGGTTTGTGACATCAAAGACGCAGCACTGAGCCTTTATTTAAAGACAGTCAACATTTGCAGGTGTGTGTGTGTGGTCTTGTATTTCTATCATTGTGAGAACCAAACTGAGCAACTGTTTGAGTTCAGAGTTCAAGGAAAAATTCATCATGAAACACTTCAAGTCTGTTAAAAAAAAAACAGAGCAGCTGGTGATGAACATTGTATTTCTGGGTCAGTTTTGTTGGTTGTTTGTTGTATTTTTCTTATCCCCGTGGAAAAATGACTAAACATAGATGACATTGCACCACATCCACATATTTCTAGCATCTCCAAGTAAGTTTTATGGCAAGAAAAAAAACTAAAACAGCAATGGTTAATGGTTTTGATGTCAGTCCCTCACAATCAAAGAGCTTCTATCTTGAGCCGCCATTTTGCTCCCAACAATCACCCAGGGAGAAATCCACATAGAATCCTGCTGAACGAACGTACTTTCAAGCTACTTACTGATTCTTGCTCATGCTTCTTCTAAAGGTATTCTGGGAAGCACAGGAAATGACAAGCTGGAGTAGAAGTTGAGGAGGCAGGTCGAAGGCAAAGGGGAGGACTCTCTTAACTGGGCGGCCGTCGTGAGGATGCTTGTGTGGGATCGTCTTTGATTCCGGCTGACTTTATTCCATTTGCATCGGGAAGACGGGCAGAGGCAATGAAAAGAAGAGAGCAGGGAAGAGAGGGAAGGAGAGGATGGAGGGGGAAAAGGAAGCGGCGAGAGGATGTAGAGGGAGGCGCAGGAAGCAAACAAATTCTCGTCTCTGCGCGTTACATAATGAGATTATGAGGAGCAAAGGTAATGACAAGCGAGAGAGGGGCTGCTATTGTGACTAAAAGAGGAGAGGACATCAGATCCTCTTTGAAGTGGAACGACGGTCTGATGTACATATGTTCTGATCTAAAGGAGCCTTTCACAATCCACCCACAGCCAACACACTCTTGACACACACACACACACACATGCACACACACACACGAGCGCGCCCGTATCCCCTCTCGTCTCATTGTGTCAGAAGATTAAAGTATCGCATGCTGAGCGTCGAGCTTCAAACCTGTTCTGCCACTGTCTTTATGTTTCTTTTAAAGAACCTACATGTTACAGCAGCCGGTTTACATAAGAAACAGATATAGGCTCTAATGTTGGTTTCTACAGCACAGCCTGAAGCAAACACTCTTCACTGCCTCCATGTTTTAGGAGTAAATCAGCGGTATTTTGTGCATGCGAGTGAAGCCCTGGTACTCCATCATACGAGTTTTCCCCACCAGGAAGATCCACCTGAAAACTGGAGAAATCAGAATTCTAGATGCAGCAGGAGTCGTCTGGCTTGTGATGAAATTGCTCTTTCCAGCATGGCATGGTATTTACAGTAATACCCCCAGATATAACCAAATATTGTTTGCTAGCTAGGCTATCACAAGCTTGACTGATAACGTTAATTGCCCAATATTTCGACCATAAGCCTTTGAACATGAAATGCTCGGATGGCCAAGTTGTGGCATGGGGAAGTTTTATATCTGATAAATCGAACAGTACTTGAATGCAGGATAATGCTAGCGTGTAGAAGTCATAGCATGTCTCATATTTTAAGTGAGTTTGCAACAGACAAGTTTGTCCCAACTTAGACTATGTGTTGCTTTTTTGCGAAATGTGGAACTCTGATGGGTCAGTGAGCTCAACACGAGATTTCACTTTATCCAGTTATTTAAGATTGAATTCTGCTCACAGCTCATTGTGTGGACAGTGTGAGCTTACATCCGTAACTGCTGTCATGGATGTGAACGGCTGTATGTTCTTTTCTCACCTGTGGAAGTTAAGTAAAGTTCATAAACAGAAGATCCTATGTCGTGTGAAGTGATTTCCACCCAAGCACATCCAGACCAAGTAGCCTAGCTCACTTCAAAAGATCCAAGCACGACAGTGTTGTCATCACATTAACATTTTTGGTCTTTTTGGCTGCTGGTCAGACAAAGAAAATGATTAAGATATCACGTCCAGCTCTGCACGATATTTTGTGATTGACGTTGTTTTTGATAGTTTACAGGCAAAATGATTAAACAGTTGAAAAAATGATGGGTATAGTCATCAGCATTGATAATAAGTGTTAGTTGCAGCCCTAAAAAGGAAATGTCAACTTGCTGCAAACATTAGACCATTTAATTGAGATGATTTTAATGCAGACAGCCTTTATATTAAAGGCAAATTCTTTAAAATGACAATGGATGCTCAACTGGTAAAGGGCAACTAAGTCTAAAATAAATAAATAAATAATATGGAGGTGCATTAACTCAAAAATCACTTGCAGTTCCTTGCAGGAATCTCCCTCCCTCTTTCACATAATGCTGCAAGATAACGCCAAGAATTGCTTGTATCTTTTTTTTTTTTTTTTAAGCACTTGGATACCTTGCAGTACCAGTAATTTTGTAGATGCTTGTTTTGTCACAATGCAAGTGTTAATAAAGTTATTTAATCACTTCCCAAAGATGGCTGCAAGTTTGCCCACTAGCAACTTTAAAATCCCCTGAACAATGCCAAATCTACTCAATTCCATTTTTTGAGTTTCATAAATATGATGGCTGCAGAATTTTCTGAGGCGATAGAGAAATATGTAATCCTTCATGTTTTGTGACAAAATGCAGTATATTAAACGTGACACCCACTCTTTTGACATGGTAAATAGCATGGAATCAAAACACACTGAATTTTCTGGGTTTTGTAGGGTTGTTGAGCGAACTTCAGGAGGTGATTTTTCTTCATGTCAAAATGGATCTACAGTGTTTTGGAACTGAGCATTTGATTTGCTTCCCTCTCAGCTCTTAAAGTAAAAAAATAAATAAAAATAAAACTGTTTGAGGCTTTGGCATAAAAATGACTGGCGTGCTTGTTTATGCTTGTAAGATGGCAGTCCACCCACCTTTTTGCACGCACACACACACGCGTTTGCACACGCACACACGTCTCAATCTGCCAGCTGGTCTCCCAGGAGGCAGGATTAAGAGTAGTTAGCATTCATGAGGGTTAAGGCATTCTTCACTACTGTCTTACTGTCACGTCTATCATTGTGTGTGTGAGGGAGTGTGTTTAGGGCTTCATTTTAAGGGTGCTTGACCTTTATAAATTGAGTCAGATTTACTTTCCCTTTAGGGGAATAAGGAAGCTATGGATGGAATACACTCTCACATACACACACTCACACACACACACACATATGCATATTAGACGCACTGTCCTTTCTCCCCATGGCGAAAGCAATTTTCACAACCCTCCCACTCAAACATATGCACATATACACATAAGCATCTCATCCCCCCAGCAAATATGAAAAACACCATGACTGTTTTAAAACTTGAAGAGCACCAAAGCTCTTAGTGAGTGTTAAATGGGCCCTATTAGAGGAGTTGAAATCTTTTGTTTATACATACAGACATTATGAAAAACGTTTAATAAACAAACCGTTTAATTTATATTTTGTTTGAGACGTCAAGTTGCGTTCAGGCAGTTTAACCTCTCCAGGAAACGTGTCACATCTGATCTTGGTCCTGACTGGCTCCCGTCCAAAATCAGTCTGGCAGTAGCACGGCAAATCGAAACGATTGACTTCATCTGTCTGCACTTTTGACATTAGAGCTGGTGCTGCTGCCATTTACAGAGCTTTAATTTATTTCATGCGCTGCCCCACAGCCAATCTTTAGCAGCTGAACTCGACGGTAATTTATGTTAATAACAATGATATGCTACCCAGTGGCAATCACTTAACAGCTATTAATATGTCTTCACATTGTGATGGCATTCAGAGGAGAAAGACCATGAAGAGTTCATTCAGTCCTTCCATGAATGAGCAGGGCATGTACCAGCAAAAGTATTTTATCTTGCATTTTAATTTGCCCATGGTTCATTTCTTCATAAAGAATAGCGACTTGGGAACATATTTGGCTGTATCTGATAATACCACTGATCAATCATTACTACAATCAAAATTAATTCTCTAGTTTATTTTTTTCTAAAGCCGCTGATGTGTAATGTTGTAATGTAGAGCATTTGGAATTGCAGCTACTTATAATTAAATGCCTACCACTCTACACAAGGCCAAATAATTTGACTAGCACTTGATTTTGTAAGGCAGGAACTCAATGTAATAGAATATGCTTATTTGTCACAATATAATAACATAATAAAACAAAGTTCACTGTATAAAATGAATGAGTTCATCTGGTGTGAGTCCAGTCCAGTCACCAAAGTAAAATTTGGTTCAGCATGGCATCATCTCACTGTCTCAACTGAGATGTATGTTCTACCTATTGCTGTTATTGCATTATTTAGATGCTAGAAGTGTGGATGCAGAGGAGCCAGTGGAAGCCCATTGGTTTTCCTATAGGGCAAAGCAACAAGGGACCCAAGGGAACAAGGGAACCCAGCTGATGTGTGAACCACTTTGAGCTGAGAAAAACTGGCTACAGCTGAACATGGTCCTTGCCATTAACAGCCAAATAGATTTCTGGAATTGAGACTACAGTTATGATCACCAGGAAAGTGATGGTTAAAGTTTGCATGTGTTTTTGGGATCAGTAACAGTTTTACATCTTGGTGAACTGCCTATAGCCATGAAATCAGATTTCATGCTATGCTGATGATATCATAATATACATAACCATCCATAACCATAACCAAAACATGTATGGGCTGCTCACAACTTGCAAAATTAGAAAGAAATGTGCATTTCTGCTGTCAAAAAGTGGATGTTGTTTAACTGCTGAAACCCACATACATTTTTGCTTCATGAAGACTTGATTACTGAAACAGCTCATTTACCATCTCTGAAACAAACTCCCTATTGTGAATGGGGAATGCCACTTTCAAATCCAAACTCTAAACCTTATTCTCACTGTCATCCAACCAAACCTAGCACTGTCTTGCTTGAGAACAACCTAGTCTCTTCAACCTTAGACAGCACTGACAAAGACGTCTGCTGTTGGGAGTTTTCTTTAATACGGTGATGGTTCTCACATTGGGTATTCATAGTGTTCCCATGATGTCACATGTATTTCCTACCAGTATGGTGCAGCAGCTGCAGCTGTGCATTGATTATTGGCCATGTGGTGACACAAGTACAGGGAAACATGAATGAATGAAGATGATAAAAGAAAAAGATAAATAAATAATAAAAAATAAAGACTCCACCATTCAAGTAATCAAAGTTGCAAAGTGACATATCTACCATTTGAAAAAATGCTGCCACAAAATGATTGTTGACATAAAATTGAAGCAAATTATGAGTTGAAAAGTTATGAGTCATTGTAAGACCTTTAGTTACAAAACAGTTTTGTTTCGGAGGAAAAGAGTCATCCTTGTTTTCGGGGAATAGAGTCATCCTTGTCTTTGTGACAGATAATGATGTGAAAAGGTTAGCCGGAAATCATTATACATCCATTTTCCCAAAACACCATTGCCTTAAATTCATCATTCACTATCTCTAAAATTCAGGACATCCAGCCTTTTAAAGTGTAATACTTTTGTCAACCAAGGACTAAAGTTACAGCTACCATAATTTGCTTTCATCTTGTGTTACCCATCATTTTGTAATAAAGAGGCGTCACTTTTGTCAAATGGTGCATATCTCAATTTGGAACGAATCTTCATTTGCAGTCGCAGTACGCTTCCACAAAAAAATCAATCAGTGAGACAGTCTGGGAAGATTAAAAAAATGTATATATAAAAAATATCCTCTTTTGGATTCAATGCTTCTTTGTGTGTGTGTGTGTGTGTGTGTGTGTGTGACAAGTCATGACTAAGCATTGCTCAGTTTTTGGAGGGTGAAGACCTGGTGAACCACTGCAGAGTAAATGGATACACTCAGCTGTCTCGCTAATGATACCACTCAGACAGAAATATACACTGTGCATTTATGTGTGTGTATGTGTGTGTTTGAGTATGGCTGTGTGTGAGCATGTGTGGCTTAGTGCCTGCACGAGTCTCTCTCTCTCTCTCTCTCTGCGTGTGTGTGTGTGTGTGTGTGTGTGTATGTGGACAGGAAGCCATTTAGC
>OMLF01024751.1:10371-21163 GCA_900302615.1 Holocentrus rufus
CCAAACTCCCAGTCAGCACCTGCAGGTACACACGAGCAGATTACACACATGACACATACACACATATGGCGCTCACTTGCTCAAGGGCTCCCAGTAGGGTGGGGAGATCATGCACCAACTGGGTAGAGTTTACACTCTTGATGGCAGGCTGCCAATCTGCTCGGTGTAAGTTGGCTGTAAAAAATCAAAAGAAACTCATAGTTTGACTGGTAGGCAGTCCGTAACACATGACATGATGTCAAAAGAATATCAAAAGAGGAAACACTCAAAATCCATGTACATTTTCTTTCTTTTTAACTGAAGATTTGTTCCAAAGCACTCATAAGAAAGCCATACATTCAGGATTGATGTTGCTGTTTTATTTGTGTACACAACATGTAAAGTGGGCATCAATTGGTAGAATGGGTAAAGTTAAACACTAACTAATCTGAACCAGGGTTCATCTAGAACTACACTCAAACTACACTCGGTGATTTGTCAAGTTTAGGAGTGTTTATTTTTGGCCCTCCACCCTTATTAGATTAGATTAGATTAGATTCAACTTTATTGTCATTGCATAGAGTACAAGTACTAAGACAACAAAATGGTTTCTGCTCATCATGTGACTGGAGGAGCAGTGGCTGCTCTCAAATGAGTGCACCCACACTAGGTTCCTCCATGAGCAGTAATTCACACACACACATACACACCACCAAAACACTGCAGCACAATCATGCAGACAGATCTGCATCATTATCACGTTTCTCTCACTGTGTCCTCTTTAACTCCTCAAACACTCATCTCTCTCTCTTTTGATTATCTCATAAGCCTCCCGCTCTCCGAAACCAGAAGCCCCTCCCCAAGACCTCCCTGTGGTTGGCCCCACCTTCCTGGACTCCTCCTCCCCTGTCAACACAGCAACCACCAAACCCTCCGGCCCCACCCCACTCTTCAATGTTGATGGTAAGATGGCTTTTTATGGTGTTAAGAAAGAAAAGGAAAGAAATGGATGATCCCTCATCATCAGCCAGGCTGAGCGTGCTGTGTGCAGTTTACTGATCATTTACTTCTCACAGCTACATGGAGCCATTAATGTGCTAAATTGCCTGCAGGAGCGTCAGCTGAATGTACTGTATACACTGAAAAGTGGATGATAATGAGCAGGTAGCAACCTAACTAGCCATATGGTTTGTTTAAAGGTGAAGGTATTTATCTCATTTGCCAGTTGGACTCCTGTCTGTCTTCCACAGTGAATGAAATCCTCAGCTCAGCGGCTAAAGAGCGAACAGAGAGTCTGGCCAGTCCACAGGAGGGCAAGAACAACAAAGGTAGACAGACTCTGTCCCCTCGTGGGTTCATCTCTTTCCACTTGTTTCCAGTTGCTTTCCTCAATACTTTGCAGGATGAATAATTTAAAATAAATCAATAAATGAACATCATCTCTGTTCACCTCTACTCTCTGTCTCTCAGTTCCCTCAGTCCAGCAGAGATCCCAGCTGGAGGAGCTCCGCAAATTTGGCAAAGAGTTTCGGGTAAGAGCAGCTGGGCATTGGGGCAGTCACAGAGACACACACTGATGTCATTGAAGTGACTGATGTCGTATTAGATGAAGCCTGCCATTGTGTCATTGTAAGAAACTTGATTTCCATGGTAACTATTGTTTTCATCTCTCTTCATCTCTTCCTCCCCTCTCAGCTGCAGCCCAGCTCCTCCCCCACAGCTGCCCCCTCCTCCGCAGAGCCTTCTCAGCCCAGCCCCGCCCAGGCTGCTGACTCCTCCCCACCTGCCTCCACCACGCCCAAACCCGGTGCCCCTCCCTCCTCTTCCTCTGCCCAAGACCTGCAGCCCTGCAGCCCTGAGGGAGCTACCTCCGTTACCATCCCTGCTGCCACCACCCCAACCCCCACAGCACCCGCCATCCCCCAGGCTGCAGGGCCTGAAAGGCAGCTGACTGGGACGCCCCAGCCAGCTGGGTCCCCCGGCAGCGAGGAACCCCGGCCAGAGAGCAGTGAGCGAGCTGAGGCTGCATCTGCAGTGTGAGTATAGTCCAGTCAAACTGCTCTCAGTGTGGCATGCAGGGACCTCCAGATATCATGGAGGCTGTTCCAGGGAATTCCCAGGAAAATGAGGAACAGTTCAATATCCCTTGGTATATCCAGATAACTCTAATAAACTCTTCATTTGTTTGGGTACTGTTTGGATTTTAAAAAAGGGCTCAGTTCAGGGAGGGTAGAGCGTCTTCAGAGATACATGGTATCATGTTTTCACCTCTGTTTTCTTGCTTGCAGGCAAGTGAAAAACTCGACACTGAATCCCAACGCAAAAGAATTTCTTCCCGTCAAAGGACCTACACCACTGGTCAGTCTTCTGAAAACGTCTGCTGACACACACATACACTACACACACACACACAAACACACACACAATTCTTTGACTAAGCCTTATCTTGTGTGAAACGAATAGCTGCGTGCCTGTAGTGCTGAAGGCTGTGGGTCCAAGCCCCCTAGTGATGCAGTTGCGAGTCTTCAACTGACGTGGGATTCATTATGGCGAAACTAACTGATGAATGTGCTGTTGCCACTATTTCTTAAGCTCCAAAGAATCCAATTTTGAAGACATTTTGCACAAACTTGGCAGAAACATTTCCAATTTTGGTGTTATATACAAACCTCTTTCCTGTTTTTGTCATCTTCTCATTTTTCCTCTTCATCTTCCTCTACCTCTTCCACCACTTCTCCTCAACTATTGCCTGGCCCGAGCCCATTGCTGTGCAGCAGCTATAATAATCAGCAGTAGTTGCAGTAAAAAGGATGGGATGGAAATATTGAATAATTGTAATTCATTGGGACTTTTTGGCCTGAAAAATTTAAAGGCACTATTAGCAGCTTACATGTTAACATTTCAGAGTGCACAGCCCTGTGCCAAATGATACAGATTGAGATATGACATTTCTTACCTGGGTCCCTGACAGAAGCCTGCACCGACCCCCACCCCACCTCGACCCACTCCACCCAGCCCTTCGGTGGTGCTGCCCCCCCCACCAGGTCAGCCCGGGGCGGGGGCCATCTACAGCAGTCCGCCTGGACACTACCTGTCTTATGTCTCCCCCATCACCATCCCAGGACACTCCATTCAGGTTTGTGTCAGAGCTGCATGAGCACTCTTTTCATCCCTCTGGCTTCTGTGTTAGCCTGTGTTATTTTCACATAATTCACCATACCATTGCATAAACAAAATACTCAAAATAGTAATTATCATGATATCCCAGTTTATTCAGTTCAGTCAAAGCTTGAAATAAACACATGACACAGATGTTATGTGTGTGTTTACCTGCTTGTCTTCTCATCAGGCTCCTCAGATGTACCAGTACACCATGTCTACAGTCAACCAGGGCAAATACCCCAGAGCTAAAGGTTTATACCAGACACACACACACACATACACACACACACACTTGCTTAGTATTTATTTCTGCCCTCCTAAAACACACAACAGGTGTAACCAGTGCAGTTGCAGAGAGATTACAAGAACCTTAAATCGTCCTTATTGGTAAATTATAGACATAATAATAAACAAAGCAATGAAAAATACAATATCAATAAAGATAACTGGAGTAGCATCGATGTGTCTAAAATATCAACAGTAAAACACGCAGGGAGAAAGAAAATATAATATTTGGGGCAGCAGTGATGCTACTGATTCACTATAGAGATATAGGCGGCAGTGTCTGTTTACTCAGCGCTCGGTATGTGACCACACGTTGCTGTTTGTCACTTTGATCATGACGCTGTTTCAAGGCAGACAAACTCTCTATGTCATGCCATATTTCATTTAATAAAAGTGAAAAAGTCTTAATTTGACCGCACTGTCACTCCACAGTGGAATACACAGAAAACACTGCAGAAAATGAATGGGCTCATGAGTGGGCTCATTATAGAAGCAGTGACTGGTGGACACATAGAAAATCTGTCTGGCTTAAATCAGATGTGCCAAAAATCAGACTTGAGCTGCTTGTCTGAACATAAGCATTGACACATCATACACATGCTCACTTAAACTTTCCCTCCTCTCTGCTGCTGTAGGCCCAGTGATGGGACCGCGTCCAGAGCACCACGGCTCCCCAGCGTCCCCCATGATCCCAGCAGCAGCGTCGGCAGCAGGACCCCCACTGGTGGCCTCCCCTTACCCGCAGTCCTACCTGCAGTACGGCCAGGTCATCCAGGCCGTGCCCTCCCACTACCATGGACAGGTACAGCTGGCGCCCACTGCCTCTCAACTAGCTGGGAGCATCGCTGTCTGTACAGTTTCACATTGAATTCAATTTCAAAAAATGACAGTGGGGACATTTGCATAAAGATTTGCATTAATAAAGTAAGAGTGATGTATCTTCAGCATACATCTCCTGTTTATCATCCCCTTCAGAAAAATGAAACTTGACTCGCATATAACCATATGATTGAAATGAATACATAGTTAGGGCTTCAAATATGCAATGAATTGTGATATTGATTTCTCAGTATCTTTAATATTCCCTCTGTCTCTCTTGTGATTCCAGCCAATGTACTCAATGCTGCAGGGGGGAGCGAGGATGCTAACATCAGGAGCCCACCCTCAGGCGATGGGCCCTCCTGGCCCCCAGTATCCTGGCCAGGCTGAGGGCCCACCGGGGCCACAACAGGCTATGTATGGTAAGCAGGGAGGGGACACCGCCTGACATGTCCAGCCTGAACAGAATCAACTGGCGTTTTCATCTCCTTTTCTTCAGTAGTTTTGGATGAAAATCTATATATTCTTAAGCCTTTCCTTCTTTTGCTTCCAAGGTGAACTGCCACCATTGAAACATGTTTATCATTTATTTATCATTTTTATCTCTGCCAGGAGATGATGCATTTGGTCTAACTTCTCCTAAAATGACTCTCGTTTTTTAAAAAAAAAAATTCCAAGCTTCAACAACATAATACAATATGTGAATAAGATCACCTCAAGATCAACTCAGAGGTTTATTTTTTCACTTATAAAAGGGGTCACATTATACAAGGGGCCAGAAAATAGACACAGTGTTATGAAAAATATAATTGTATCTCAGCACATGACCCACCAGGTGACATTGCAAAAAACATTTAATTTGTGGGCACAATTGAGTTAAGTGTGTACAGCATTCGCTAAAACTCTCTCTTTCCTTCTGTCTCTCAGCTCCTCAGTCGTTTTCTCACCACTCGGGCTCCATGCACCCTCCTCAGCCTTCCAGCACCCCCACTGGGAGTCAAGCCCCACCCCAGCACACAGCACCCAGTCCAGGACACAATCAGGTGGGTGTTCCTGACTGCATGCCACACTGACACACCTCTGTTACTGCATTAGAGGAATCAATATCTTTTTAATAGCTATCAAATATGTATCTGAATTTAGGTTTTATTGTTTAATTTTAAAGTTTTCAAAGCCGCAAGGCCAGAAAACATTACGGATCACTCACACATCACAACACAATAACACACTTGCTGCTGTGAGTACAGCACGATCTTTGAACGCACATCTGCATCTCTGAGGGTCCTTAGATCTCTCTCTCAGTTTGTTTGGTTTGTTACTCTCTGTTCCCCTGCAGTCGAGCCAAGGCGGTCCTCAGCCTCAGTCCATGTACCACTCTGGTGGCCTGTCGGCGCCCACGCCTCCTAACCTGCCCCCAGGCCACAGCTCCCCACAGGCCTCCTACCCCATGCAGGGCTACAGCTTGCCCACCCACCAGGCCATGGCACACGGCTTCCCTACCATAAGCCAGCTCACACAGGTGAATAATTGAGGCTCCTCTTTGTAGGAATCTTTACAGGGCGGGAGACTTTTCTGCTCTCCTGTCACAGTGGCTGGTGGACTCCAGACGTTCTCCAGATGCTTTTATTGAACAGAGACGAACCACTAAGTGATGGTTGTTTGAGTGTGTTTTCATATTACATCCTTATTGTGGCTTACAACCAAACTTAAGTCACAGCTTGAAACCAAATGATAGTCTTGCTTTGTGTTTGCTCAGTTGCATCTCTAATAAAGCCACATCATTTTTTTCTTTGGCCCTACATCTCTGGTCATCATGTCATGTTTTCTCCCTCCACAGGCGCATGTTGCAGGGGGAATGTCAGGACCTCACCACAACGCCAACCACGGGCCGCCGCACGTCATGCTGCACTATGCCCCCCCACAGCAGGGCGCTGGCTCCACCCCTCAGCACGGGCCTCCTCCCCAGCAGGGTGCACCTCAACACTACTACATTGGACACCCCCAAGGTGAACACTCCACACACTGAATGAGTGAAATAATGTAATGTTTAGAATTTAAGTTTAATTTTTCTTCTCAAAACACCTATCATGTGCAATAAAGCTTGATCGATTTTTCCTGAAAATGGCTTGTTGGAAGCAGATTCACACCAGATCTTGATCTTCCTCTTCATGTTGCTGGGGAGCAATTAAAACTGAGCCGGTATTTTCAAAATGTGGAGGAATACGTTTAAAACTGTCTTTGTGTGTCTGTTGTGTCCTCCAGCTGTCCAGGTTCAGGCTCACCCCACCCAGCAGTTGTCCTTCCACACTCCTGGGAACTGAAGCGTCTCCGTCACAGCTGAGGCTCGCAGATGACTGAGGACGAGGAGTTCACTGCCACCCTGTGGACGTGTCTCTGTGAACGGTGTTCCTGTATGATCACCCATAAACCCCCCAAAACCCCCACCATCACAAACAACTGTCACCCACACTCACCACATTCCCAATTTTCGCCAAGCAAATTAACAGAATATTTTTAATTACTTTTTTTAACTACTCGCTTTTTTAAAACGGAGGGAAGCCAGAATTGAGATGAGGGGTTCCAGGAGGAAGTGCTCTGGTTGTTACAAAGCGAGTACAGACTGTGTTCCTACGAGGACGTGGAGCAGATATAGCAGGACTATAGACAACTACTGCTGAAAACTTCTGGACTGACAAGAGTGATGTTATTCTCTTTCTCCCTGTCCCTCCCCATCTCCTACTCTGCTTTTGCAGGTGCGACCTCTTCATAAATAATAAAACCATTGAGAAAAAAAAACAATAAAAAATAAACCTCTAAATTCAATCTCAAGTCTTATGTCCCCAGAAGTTGTTTCTTAACACTGTGACCCTTTAAAATTCGGTCTAATGCATGCACATGTTAATGTACAGTACATGTAACATATGGTCAAACTACAGAGGGTGTTCAGGTGACAACACGTTGTCTGCTGGCCATAATCGAGGTCTTCAGCTCCAGAGAAACAGAGACTGTGAACACTTGATTTTGTTTCTAAATATATAGTTTATCAGTCTTAACAGAGCTGAACAGACCTGTTTCACTTCTGTGCTGATTTTTAACGGGAAGCTGATCATTTAATCTCTGATACCTGATTGACTTTGGATTTTGCTCATGTCAGCTGGTCAGTTAGCCATCTGTCTTGTAGCAATATCTCATAGAAGCGAGCACTAGTAGTGGCTAGTTTCATCACAGAGGGAAAGTGTCAGCTGCTGGTTGCATTTTAAAAAAAGGTGGTCGCAGAAGTGCGCTCCATGACATGAATTACTCCTCAGCACATCAGTTAGCATTTCGTTTTTTCCAAACAAAACATGGTATAGCTTGAAGAATCTTAACAATCTGCACTTACAGTTCAAAATAGATCAGCACTCATTTTCGACCTGCTTGTCATGTAAATATCCTTGTTTGGTTCGACAACTTAAAACCACTCATAATTACACTCTGTCCCTTGCAAAAATTTAAGTTTTTAGCCAAAAGGGAGTGTTTAACTGCAAGAACACTATTTAAAAAAAAAAAAAAAAAAAAACACGAAAACAAAGCTTGGGTAAGAATGGGATAAGAACATTCTAAAAAGTTTATTTTCATGTATAAATCAAACTAAATACATTCAACATGTATATGGTCAATTAAGACGGGCAAATAAGATACGCTTTTAAAGTAAATTTTACATTTTACTGTACATGATTTGTGTAAACACATCAATTTACTTTTTCCATATAAGTGGTAAAACAATCTATTTCACTGGCTCTATTTTCTCTACAGTTTTGACATGTAAATATCCTTGTTTGGTTTTGCAACTTACTACCATTTATAATTCCGTTCTATTCCTTGAAAAACACTTCAGTTTTTAGCCAAAAGGAAGTGTTTAACTGCAAAAATGCTAAAATGTGTCCTTAATCTGTGTAATACAATCGATGTAAATCTGATATGGTTGGAGTTACTCACACTTCCTGAAATGGTTACACTCTGGAGCTCTGGTTCTAGCATGAATAAAAGCAATTTGTGGATCAGAAATAAAAGGAAAAAGTCTGAAAAGGCAAAAATCTCTGGAGGAGCCAGACAACTCACAGAGAGGCGTCACGCTCATTACTGAGGGCATGTACTCCTCAGTTTCTTTTAACTCTGCTTTTCTTACATAACAAATTAATTCAACTGCAATGGCGGCATGGACAAGTTACTTTCTCCCCGTCCATAGGGTTTATTTGGTTAAGTAGATGACTCGTGACAGACAGAGCGGTACAGAAAACTTTTGGTGTTCGCGCGGACTGCATCCTGTATGGTTGCCACTGCGTATGCTCCAGGAGGTCACCTGTGCCCACATTTCATCTCTGAAGAGTAGAGACAATCAAATGTGTGCAAATTCGTGGTGAGAAATCGTCTACGCAGGAGGGAGAGACGTGGAGGCATGTAGGTAAAAGTGAAAGTGTCTGAGGCCCAAAGTATGTCACGTTTTGTAATTGAGTCTAAATAGCCCTCACACCAAATTTGCACCGTGTATCTTTAACATCAGTTTTGCTAAATTAGCCTGCTGGCTAGTTCACAAGCTACACACTATTCACTATCACACTATTCACCTTCAGCCCCATAACAACAAGCTAGCTTTCTTTTTCTTTGCTCACAGCACCTGGATCTCCATTTAGCCAAATGTGTTTACTTGGAAATTTGTAACCAAACTACAAAACCTCCATGTGTTTATCGATTGAGCAAAACCTGCCCATTATATGCACCACGTTTCCTTTGGATTTGAAATTGTATTTAAGTAACTTATGCTGTTAAACTCATAGCATGATGATTATAGATGGAACGAATATTCATCGCCTATAATAATCATACATAATCAAGAAGTGGCAGGAAAAGAAATGTAGTTATCTGTGAGCAGTTTTGTTCTAATTTGGAGCAAGTGTTTTAGAGATATCCTGAACAAAATGAATCCACACGCCCTCCTTAAACCAAAGGAAGCTCACCGGGAGGTTTTTAAGGTTCTTTTGCACTGCCACAGGGTAGATAAAACACAGATTGATTCAGTGGCATGGAGTCAGTATAATCATCCTTTACAATGCCAAGCAAAGCCATAATTCTGAGTAATCGCCTCAATTCATCCTACAATGTGTTTTTCTTTTTCATAGGAACCATGGCTTGCAGGATAAAGCCATGACCTTGATTACCTAGACCATGATAGTCTCAATAACCAGACATAATCTCAGATCAATATGAAGAGGGATTAGGATGAAAGGATGTTTCCTTCTGCCACGATAAAGTGATCACTCTGAATGATGTTGATAGTAATATGTTTAGCATGCCCACAGGAAATTACTGGATTAAAACCTGAAAGATATTATAGTGCCACCATCCATCAGTGAGGGAAGCACATTTCATATTTCACAGAAGAAGAATCAAGTTAACAGTCCAGAGCTTTTACATTAATTCAAGGTGACACGAAAGAAAAAAAAAATCAGCCTTTTGCAAAAATAGTAAAACTCGCATGTGCAAAGGTTTTGAGGTTTACTGGACTGTAGTTATTTATTAAGAGCAATTCTTTCAAACAGTTGAAATACGGATTCATGTTCAGTCCAGACAACATTAACTGTGGTAATAACAACACATAAATACAGTGTAAAAAAAACAAAACAATGAAGTCAGACATTCTCAGGAGTCGTCAGCAAATCCATACTAAAGCTCATACGTATCTGTCCCATGCACAGCGTCAGCAACAACTTAACCAACCCTTTCCACAATTTTAGATGTATACTAGAGGACAGGGAAACCTACTACACTATGAAATATACTGCATAATATCAATTACAATACAGTGAGTATTGCCCACTGATCAAAAAGACAAAAAATGGGGCAAAAAAAAAAAATCAGAATTTAAATTATTTTCAGCATACTTACTAAGCGGATTGGAGCGACTAAGGGGCGAATTGGCCATTGGAAATTCAGTGAGAGTCATTTTAGCTAGGATTAGACTGACCTATCCCTGTACCGACATATTTAGCTAATACTGCCCTGTGTTTACAGCTAAAAATGTGATTAAAACGTAAAAGAGGCAATAAAATGGCACAGGCCAGACAAACCCTTTCCATGGCTCTGCAACAACGCTGCATTTGTTTTGAATTGATTCCCTGCAACTGTCTACATCTTCACCCACTTTTTCAAATCTTTCGCATGGCTTGAAATGCAATGTAACACCTGTGTAATGTCATGAACAAAGTGCTGCAGGGTGTCAAAACGTGCAGCCAGCAGCTCCTGAGGCCCTGCAGAAAAGTGATGATCAGCAAACTAAAACTCTGGTGCGAGCGTATCTCAGATTAGTCTGCCGTTCAAAACAGATGAGGTTGTCAGAAATCTCTAGCTGTTATTCAAGATCTGCCTTCCTCAAAGAAGGCTGAAAACTGAAACTTCCCACTGGTTAACAAACTTTTTCTCTCAATTAGGTCGCTGCACAGCTTTGTGTTCTCAATTCCTGTGAAACCTTCCCATGGACTGAGAAAAAGTGGTTGAATTTCCTGTCGAG
>OMLF01024752.1:2717-28328 GCA_900302615.1 Holocentrus rufus
GCAGCCAGCCAAGCCGTCTTTATGTTTCACAGCCAGAGTATAGGGAACCTAATTCAGTAAAGAACACAAAATGATCCGTGCCCTCTGCGAGCCCCGGGGAGCTGGAGCAGGAACAGGAATACAAATGAGAGCTTTATGCAGAGCTCTGCAGCATGCCACTCCACTCTGCTCCACCCATGATGCCACGCTGCTGGACACCCACTTCACTGATCAGTAGGTACACCGCACTTTCGGCTATTAAGCACTGCGTTTTGGTCTAGTTCACATGCAGCACCGGGCGATTTAAAGCCTTTTGTAACTCTTTGCAAGCTGGGAGACAAACAGTCAACCGGCAGTTAAAAATACTGATGGAGATTTGCATAACTTTGTTCCTGGCACACTGGTTCATTCAGCTGGGCTTGCACCTTGGGGAGAAAAAAAACATATGGGCAGCTGGATTATGGAGCCAACCATGCTAGAGCATCTTAATTTAAGAAACTCTTTAATTAACTTTGCAATTAAGCTCCAGTTGAATATTGAAAAAACAAAAAGGGGGTAATGGCTGAGTTAGGATATCCTCTTTCCAAAAAGCTAATTTGGCGTCAAAGGCGCAACAAATATGGCACGTAACTGAAACGCGAAAACAAGTAAACACATCGTCCGCCAAGAATGATAGAGTCATTCCTCAGGCCAGCAGCATCCCTCCAAGTTTCATCAAAAAAATAAATAAAAAAATCAACATTTTGACCTTTAATTACAGTAACCCCATGAGCAAAACAGTGATTTTTTTTAGTACACACAGTGAAGATGCATCACTCCGCCAAGTTTCATCCATGTCAGATGCGCTCTGTCTGAGTTACGCATCACATGGGAGACAAAAATAAAAGGGTAACCGCTGATTTACGCATCCGATCTGTCTTAAAGGCTGATTTTCATACCAGAGAACAGTTTGTTAAGTACTATAATTGCAAAAACAAAAAAAAAAACAAGCAGGCCTACCTCTTTTGTCTGGGTAATTACACTGCAGCCTGCAATTAACTGCAGTCAAAACAGTATAACAACATCTATGCTAATTTATGTATTGTTTTTGTGAAGGGCCCTCAGGCAGGAGATCTCATCGAGCTCAGTGAAGCCTTTCCTGACAGGTTTCTACATTATAGAGCAGCTCAAACAGGCACTACACTCTATCCATTAATAACACCGTTCAATGGCTAAAGTACCTGGATGGGCCACATTCTGGCCGCCTAGACCTTCAACGGCTGTTAAATGCGTGGCCTGCAGCGCTGAAGGTCTTTACGGTCCGCGTGTGACCCTTTTAATTTTGCAGCTTGCGGACAGTCGTACAAATCCACTTTAAAATTGTGTTTTCAGCTTCGAGGACAAAAGAGGAGACGAGGACAGAGGAGGGGAGGGAAAGTTTTTTTGGGGAGGGGGGGATTCGGTCCTCCACCGTCGCCCAGTGAGGTTTGGCGTGATCCTGAAGACACGTGTCTCAACCGACGTTTCTGCCCACGCCGGTTTGCGATTCTGACAAGTTTTGTAACCTTGTTAGAGCAAGATATTTATTCAACAGGGTCCTGCATTATGGAGTAACCCAAATTGAAGCGAAGCCTGTTCAATCTCCGAGTTGTAACCGAAGCTTTTAATATCCTCCGCCTGCTAATACAAATATGGATTAAAGACACAAAGAAGCTCTATAGCAGGGACAGGTCAGACACAAAACATCCCTCTCTTCTGGAAGAGAATGATTTGATTTGTATATACTTAGCTCTTGGAGAACCGCACACAGTTTACCAGACTTGATTGAGCCTAATGCCGTCTGGTGAATGTAAGGCTTGTCCTCCGCATGACGAATCATTTAAGCCACTTACTTCCATTGGTCAAGTCTATACACAACTTGAGCCGACGCTGGTGTTCCAGCACATTCGCTGGACCGCGCTGCCGGAGCTTGCTCAGCATCTGGAAGGCCAGGGAGGTTATGTTTACTGGCTTGTAAAGCGATGCTTATTTCTGACTGGCAGCGATAATGAATGCTCATTTCTGCGACCATCCAGGGGTAGAGATGAAAGGTTTTAGTTGCCAATGCCAACCTCAGGATTTCGCCTGTGTCCATCTGTCCAGGCAGCACATCTGGGCCGGGCCGGGCCTGGTGGAAACATCGCAGAGGTCATGTGACTCCCCCCGCCCCGGGAGCGAGCTGCCAGACGTGGCACAGCAGCTTTCCTAATTACTACAATATGTTAAACCTTCTAAGCTCTCCTCCGGCCGCAAGTTTTCTAAAAGGAACTTGACCTACATTTCTCCTCCATGCTCCGAATTCAGAGAAGTTCTTAAAGCCTCTGTGAGACTGAACTGAAATAGCAGCTCCGTCTTCTCACACCGCCTGATGCAAGAGGCAAGCCTGCGATCGAGCCTGCAGGGCCTTCCTGTGATAAACCGCATCTGCGCTACTACTAAGAGTGAAAACGTCTATTCATGATGGATGAGACAAAAATGAGACCTGGGACTCAAGATTAACAAGTTTTAAGAAACAGGCGAGCGAGGCCTGTTGAAATCTGGCGGAAGAGTGACTGTCGTGTCTCGCTGGGATTGAAAGAGACTGTCATTCCAGTCGTGGCTCAGATACTAACTCTCTGATGACACATGCAGCTCAACAATCTGGGACAAAATCATTAAAATCAACAATCTGGGGTAAATAAACAGAGACAAGCAAGCGCTGGTGTTTTCCCCCTGGGTTTGCCAAAGTTCAGAGTAATACAAACACTGCTGCCATGGCAATCAGTGGCTAATGTCTCACTAGGACTTCCATGGAAGTCAGTGTTTGGACACAAATCAAAACAAGATCGTCTTTCATCAATGAATAATTGCACTCAATTCAGGATTTCGTATGTTATTTCCATGGCAGAAAACAATCAATATTAGTAAGCATGGACGAACAAGAGTAAATCAAGAGGATTAAACCCTCCTGACATCAGCTGGTTGCGATGGTGGTGATCAAAGGTTTGAAGCTTAGTCATGTTGGCCACAATGACGAAGAGTTTCACCCAAAGGCTTCGAGTGTAAAATGTAAAATTTACAGGAACGACTCCACCCAGTTGAGATCCATAATATAATCACTACCGAGTCAGAAAATGTACTCTTATCCCAAGGAAATGATCCTGGAAGCCGCCCGAGTCAAGTTTTCCCATCCCTGTAATTAATTCTGTGTGCGCTGATGTGACATCAAAGATTAAAGGGGCGGGTAAGCTCTGCTCTCATTTCTGGCTATTAATGAATGTTCGCCCACTTGATGTGAAGAGCAAAAAAATAATAGAAAACAAAACTCTCCTCTGCCGTATCAAGAGCTCCACCGCTCTCATTTAAGCACATGAAAAAAAACAACAAAAACAATTGTGACCCCTCCCTCCCCTTTAATATTTCACTGGACTGAAAAAGTACCTTTAAACACTTTAAAAAAGTAATTCAGAGATGGATGACACAAATGGAGCCTAGGCAGCCAGTTCACAGAGAACTAGAAATGTCATATTTCCTTTGACTATACTAAGCCTCAACTGTTCGCTAGCTGTCTCGATATAATCTCTCCGACATCTGGCACAAAGTTTTGACACATCTCTCTGCCTTTTCAGCCCGTTTAACCTCGTTTTCTGTATTACGCAGAAAGTCCTGGACATTTAGCATGGAACAAAGTAAACAGGCTCGACGGTGCCCGTAATCACAGAGCTATTTCAATAATTTGAACCACATTTGGAAATAAGGTCACCTCGGCAGCAGACAATCGCAGAAAGCCCAGTTTAATATAATGATGTTGTATAGAATGGGATTTTTCCATCTGAAGGATCAAAATGAGATTTGTGGATTAACAAATTAACTCGGCATTAACATAAATAAACTGAACATTATCTGCAGTTAGGCCAATTGGTATTTGTGCATAAAAATAGCGAGTAAAAACACTTTTTGTTGTTTTGTTTTGTTTTTTTAAATAAAATGAAAGATTTAATTACCTGCAACATTGATTAGGAATAAGTGAGCATAACAAATGAATTTATGGATCGATAGATAGTTGTAATTACTGAAGCATTAGTGTTTGCTGAAAACATAACACTGCAAAGCCATCTATACATTATTTAAAAAGAAGTCCCACTCAGGTGCAATTGCATTTGAGGGTCAATCAATAACTGTTAAGATTAAACAGCAAAAAAAACATGTTTGCAATTTGTCAGGCTCTGGTTCCTCAAATTGATAGCGAAAACATTATCCAAGGTACCAAGGCGAGACGTTTCATTTTATTCAGTCATTTGCACTGATGAATTAAGCCTTTGCTGCACGATATCTGCTTGGTAAGCTGGTCTTATCATGGCTCAGTCTCAGTCTGCATCACCCAAACGTCTATTTAGACTATGAGAAGCGATGAAGAGGACATAATGCCTTCATATTTACAGTGACGTTAAGGATTGGCTCTCCATCACACCACCGCTGCACAGTTCCACGATGACATTATTTCCAAGGAGCGCCGAGTTGAAAACGAGCTCAGGGAAGAAACCTCATGCTGTGCCACTTCATATCTCAAGTGGCACAGGAGCTTGTTCTACTTTGCAATTAGCATGAATTCAATTTTTGGAGCATACGCTAATAAATGGCAAGTGCTGTAGATCCATGTAGAATATCACGCAATAACAGTCTTTAACCCGCTGAGCCCGGTGGTGTTAAACCCCTCCAACACAAAAGCGCTGCCGTCTTTCTTTTGCAACAATTCTCACAACCTTGGCTCACCCCGGGAAGATTAACTGCTTTCTTTGGAGTTTATGTTTCTTAGTAGCTGCTACAATAATAGAGACATGAATTGACACAACAGGCCTGGGTTAAACCAGGCTACATAATCTGTTGCTTTGTCTCCATTTTATCAGCAATACACAACCCAGCAGGTAGACATAATTTACAGCATGGGCCTTGACTTTTGACAGAGTCCCCTCCTTCAGGCGGCTCAACTTTGCTGTCAAGATTCAAATGTAAACAGCCCCCCTCTCTCTGCATTTCAGGCTTTTTCAGTATTTCAGGTTTTTGCGGACGTTGCACTCCTGTTCATTTCTAAAGCGAGGTCGTTCCTTTTTCATGATCTCATTCTGCAGAAAAGCAGTGGGCTGAAACAAAAACGCACGCGAAGATAATAGGAATAGTATTCCTAGAAATCACGTTATTAAAAAACTGTGAGGGGGCTCTAATGGAGGAAAATAAAAGGCAGTTGGTCAGGCATGGTGCCGTGCAGTGAGGCATGAGAAAAATCAGCTGGGAGCAAAATTGATCGGCCTGCAGAGTCACAAAGCACCTCAGATGGGTGGCGGGGAGGCGGGCAGCCGGCTGCCCTTTCCCATCTTGCCCTGTCTGTCCTCCAGGACGCGCTGCATCAGCAAGATGGAGGGTGTTGGATATCTTACATAATGCTTTCTGACTTAACATTCACATAACATGGTCAGGGGGACTGACTTGACAACGGCTGCCTTACAAAAACAAAGTGGTTAATGTAAAAGTCACTCGTGTCAAATAGAGCGACATGGTTTATGAAAGCCAAACATTAGCACCGGACAGGCCCTGGGTCCAGGACAACAAGAACAACACAGGGAGCATAAAACAATGCGAGCCTTTAACTGCCTCCCGTTCGTCCTACTCTAAATTCCCGCAGTGTGAGCATCCCAGGCAGCGAGGGGACAAAAGAGCGAGTGTCTTGCCGCGACTCAAAGCGACATCTCAGCACTCTCGCCTCCAACAGGCCCAAATATGACAGCCTACTGGATCCAGCTGCCACTCGAGGGCCCACTCAATCCCTGCTATGTCTCCGAGGCTGGCCCCGTCTCTCACAGCACTTAGCCTCGCGCCTGTGGGCTCTCCGCTGTATGCCGGTCTGCAGAAATGCAAGCGATGCCCACTTCAAAAATACTGAGATGAAACACATGGTTGCCCTTGGCTTTTACAGTAGAGAGTCTTAGGTTGTAACATCGCCGGCCTGATTGATTTTACACCGCTTGAAGAAGCTCTTAGAGGACACAGCCGTCTTTAAGAACGAGCACACCAGCACATTCGGATGCCCTAAGCCATGAAAAGCACATTTGGAGCGGATTCAAATGCGTTTCATGATGAGGTGATACAAAATTTAGAGTATAATTAGCATTATCACTTGGGACATCAGACAAAAAACACATTGGCAGGCCGTCTAATGAACAAGGACGCCCCTGAGAGTCTGATGCTTAACCTTCATGTGCTTCATAACCTTCATTAAGAAAACATGGCATGAGCAGCAACAGATCAGACCCACACAGACTCAATGTGTGCCTTCTGAACGTGTGTGTGACAGCATTTGTTATTCGGTGAACACCAAGCACCTTAAAGGACAATTCCAGTCTGAAACACATTAACATTATTTAAAACCTTGGACTGACGCTGTATTTTGTGATCTGGTGCCGCTTTGTTGTTTGATATCGTATCTTTGTTATTCCACGGCTGACTGGCCAAAAGTGAATGCAGCTACGTCACTGGAAGAAATTCTCAGAACAGCTACAATGGTGATTAATGGGGGGGAAAAAACTGAATGATCTAAAACAGAAACGCTAGCTGTCAGGTTTCAATGTCACCCCCTAAAAATAAAAGAGCGATGGCTCCTTTGTAAACTGGGTGAGTTGCAGCGATGTTAAACAAACATACAGGGTGAAATCCATCATGGAAGCACGCTTGTTTATGAAGCTCCCATTCAGCTCCGTGGTGGCTGCAGCTGCTCTCTATGTGCATTATGTTTGGAGATTTTTAGCAACAAAAATGGGCTTACACCATAAATCAACAAAACGGTAAGAGAAATGCAACGTAAGTCACCATTCCCTGTTTTTTTACAACAGCGTTAATGCGTTTTAGAGTGGAATTTTCCTTTAAAGTTGCATGCATGCATATATTGTCAGCTTGGTCCCAGTGGAAATCAAACCCATAAAGATGACGATGTTAGAGCCATGCTGTAATCACTGAGCTACACACGATCTAGGTGTGTGTGTGTATACATCTGGTAGCCACAGACCGCTGCCTATTACCGCTCTACCACCGCCCACGTTTAGTGATTAATGCTCCACCCTCACCTATGATAGGTGATTATTAGGTACCTCGCCACGGAGCAGCTTGTGTCCTGAGGTGACTCTGAGAAACGTGAGATCAGTGCAGAGGCAGCACTCCTATAAGCCTCCCAGACTAATAGCCTTGGGCTTCAGAGACCTCTGAGCCAGAGAGAAGGGGGATTTATGAAGGCATGAAGAAATGATGGGATAAATAGATAAAAGTAAAGAACAGGATAAGCACACAGTGTACCCGCGCAAATTAAGAATGCTACTTCTCTCTGTCTGCCATGGCTCGGCCGGGCCAAGTGTTGGAGCAGATGTACCCATGCCATGCAGACAGATAACAGGGCCAGATAAGAACGGAAAATTGTTTATCCTGTAAACAACATGATTCACCTCCAACTCTCATTTTGGCAACACAAGAGTAAGGTTGCAGCGTGGCTCTGTGGGTCTGAGCGTTCGGCCCACTGCTGGCCGAAACCTACAGTTCACTAAAAGGTGATTTCTCACAGTCCGAAATCTTCTATAAACCTTCTGCACCGAGGCAGCGGGGGAGCTGAGAGGGAAGCAGCAGGGGGGACGACAGAGACCACGGTGAGATTCAAACACCGGCTCCAGTCCACCACACCATCCCTGGCCACGACCAAAATGTGATTTAAAGCATGACTGTGGCCGTTTACGACTCAGACCATATTTCCCATCGTTTTTCATCATAACGATTAACTCTGACCCAAATCTCATTAAATGGTTCACTATAGACCGTTCCATTCTGCCTGGGTGCAGCCATCCAATACAGTTGTAGCCGGCCATGGATATATGTTTAACACCCGAAAAGCAAGCAAAGCATGTCTTTTTCGATAAATTGACTCTCGCTCAGTAATGATGCATGAATATATTTAATTTCCAGTTGATCCATGACCTGACAACTTTGGCTGCTTTGCACTACTTTACATGCAGACAGGCGGCCGCTGCCAGCAAGGAGTCACCAAGGACGTCCTAAAACAACTGTTGTACAGCATCAAAACAGCAGGACAAAGGCCTCATTTGTCATCATTTTCACATACATCTTTGTTTTTTTGCTTTTGAATTGGCATTTGGCCCTATAGGACTGTATTGGAGAGCCATGCACCCTGGGAAGCAAGATGCTGCTTAGCTATAGTGAAGCAATTAAGATTTTGGTCAGAATCAATATGCATGACAGCTGAAGATGGAAAAATACAGTTGGTGAACCTTTGCTGAATGTTGCATTTACTGATTCCTGCAAATAGCTTCTCTCATATGTCTCCCCAGCTTTGTGTCACTTTCAGCTTTCCTACAATCTCAGCAAATAAGATAATACCAAGGGAGGTGGAGACGCCACTTTGAGAAATGTGTGAATGAATTGTATACTGAGGACATGCAGCAGTCAGTGTGTTTGTGTGCGGCTGGTATCACTGAGTGAGACAGGTGATTGGATATCAGGGGAAAAAAACTGAACTGATCCTGTCTCTCCACCTTGAGGAACACCAGTCAATACAGAGCTGCACTGATCCATCAAGAAGTCTTGACTGGCAGTTGGCTTCACACAAGAGGTGAGGTCACTCCAGTGTCAGTGTGTCTGGGCCAAGCCTCGGCTCAGGCCAACTCACTCTATAGGCAGCTACCAAATCACATTTAGTAGATCTATACTGAAAAGTGGCTCTATATTAAAACCTGAGCTGCTGGGAGTCCAGTGCCTCGCTGAAGGACATTTCCATATCGGACACATGGAGCCATGAAGTGATTGAGCATGGGACCTTTTTGTTACAGGCTGATCTCTATCCACAAGGCTACCCTGCTGATAACAAAAGCTATGCTATTCTTGCAAATAATTTCAAATAAAACGACATTAACGAGAAGGAGAGAGAGTCATCCGCATAAAATCCCCACTTGAGCAATTACAAAAGTCCCATATTAATTATAGCTTGTGTCTTTCTGTACAGGCTGACTACCACTGACCAAAATGTGACAGTAAGTATGAGTCATGTTGGGGTGGGCTTGAACCACAAACTGCTTAAGATCAATGTCTGCTGCAAGACCACAGTAAGATTATGCGCCCACTGAGAAGATAAAAAAAAATCCATTACTGAATTTTTCAGTTAGATTTCATCATAATTGCAAAAACCACAGATCATATCCATCACACTCCAGGAATGCTACCAATAAACAGGGCCTGTTATTTGCTTTGGAGACACTGGGTCGCTGCACCTCTCAGACAGGAGCCATACCTGCTCCACGATGCAAATCTGCACAGTGATCCGGCATCAGCTCAGACGTTATCTGTCATAACATTTGAGCGGATGTTTATGAGCACTCAGAGCATCCCAGAGCATTGGACTCATCCAACTTTTGAATGCAGAATACAGTTTTGGCCTACTCACCTTTAGCTGTGCTGAGAATGGCACTGATATCATTTATACTGTTGACTGGGTGCCAAATTATGATTAGAGGTCATAGTTTACTCACATTTCTATGCAGCACTAACAACACCTCTGCCTCTAAATATGCAAATGGCTGAATTTAGCCTGCACCAGCACCAGGGCATCCACTTGTCATAATGATACAGCGAGCTGGAGCTAAGCCGCTGTGCAGCTGAAGGTATCTCACAAATGACAGCCTGCATGTCCGGTGGCTTTGGCAACCCTGGGTTTAAAGTTTAAAGGGCCCATTGACTGAGCACTAGCGCAGTGCCATGCTGTGGCTTACCTCGGGATGCAGTTCGGGGAGGATCCGTCTATTTCCCATGTTGCAAACAGGTTCATGGGAACGGGTCTGTTGAGAGCCCCGCTCCCGGGGAAACTCAACCGGCCACTTCTCTCCGCCATGGTCCGGGGCGGGGGAGAGGACGTCCAACACCGAGCTGGTTATTTGTAAACAGCAGACTGGTGCGGCTTGTTTTATGTCTGGCTGCGCGTCTGTCAAGTCGTCCCCGAACACGCTCACATTAGTGCGACGTGAACGGCAGAGGACGCGTTCATTTCTCCGTCCTTGTTCACCCAGGTCGGTCGGGATCCCTCCACACTTGGCGGTGCCAGGGAGGAACTGCAGAGGAGGGCAGAGCAGCAGTGAACGGACCGACCGACCGCTGAGCTTGTTGTGCCCACCACGTTACTATGAAAGTATGGGGGGTGATTCATGCCACAGAGAAGCGCAAAGGGGGAAGAGAAGCAGCAAAAGTATCTTTAGTGATTTGGATGGATTTAAAAATCACAATGAAATGAGATATTGGAGGAGATTCAATCTGCAATGCATTTGTACTCCTGCAAAATAGTTTTATGCAAAAATTTCATGGCTCAAATTTATTGAGATGAAACTGATGAGACATGGTTGTCGCTTGCAGAGTTACAACATAAATTTTCTATACAACCCTGATTTACTGGCATAATGTTTTCATCATGGAAAGATGAACAAAGTGATATATTTGTATTAGTTTACCCATGTTTTATCAACAGATAGGTATCAGCATTGGAGTGATGCAGCAGGTTTTCTCATTAGAAATGAACATACTTCGATTAAATTGTGACAAATTTGCTTTGCGATACATTGTGGTTCAGTATGTGTGGATAGGCTAAATGTGGAAAATCACCACATCTAAGAGAAATGTGAAGATGCCACCAAAATTGTTGTACTCTGTAGTTAGCTTGATTATTTTCTTTCAATATACAGTAAAAACAACTTGACCAAGCTATAGTCATATTTCATTTCTTTTCAGGATATTTATATTTCAAAATCGTCTGCAATTTTCCCTCTTTAATTTACTGTCATCTCTTTATTCAACAAACACAGATTATATTTAGCCTTTTTTATTTCTAAATTAATGAATAACTATATATATCAGTGAACTATAAATAATTCTCTCCTTTTCCATGATACTCACGTTACAAAAATCGTTTCAATAAATAATACCCAATCTCTTCCAAAATGACAGTTACTGTAATTGTCATGGGCTGCAGATTACAACCATTTTCACCTTTCACTTTCTTGTGGTGGTCACAGCTGAGAGACCAGCAGTTTCATATCCCAAAATAATGTTCATGCTTCTCCTCCTCCGCCGGCTTCTCGGTGGCATCAATCACCCCCCATATTAGCCTCAGGAAATAACGTCATCCACGGTGTCCCTGAGCTCGCTGCAGTTTGCCGGCTTCGTTGGCAGGTGCAGTGCAGGTCTGGCCGGATCATAGCCCGAGCCGTGCATATCCGATTCCCAAATTGTCTGTTTAACTGTTCTTGCCCTGAAACATATCAGATGCCTCGGATGGTGTATTGTAAACTGGTGGAGCTCTTACCCTCTCATGTCACACTGCTGCATAGGAGGCACTCATAGAGATGAAGCATAGGAAAACAACACACTCCCCTTGTTTTGCAGTGCGCTTTTGCACTCATTCATTTATATCCACAATGCCCCACTTTACATGCTGCATTGGTGACCTACAGATAAAGATGCAAACAACCCAGTTCCAGACCCAACATCCGTCCTGCTTAAGTGTCCTTGAGCAAGTCACCGAATCCCCAAAATAAAGACGCTGCCCAGTGGCCTGTTTTGACTTTTTTATTTCCCCTATTGGATGCAATTCAATAACATTTGATTAATAGTGCATTTTCATTACTGTTTGTTTCCTTTCACCCTTCATCACTCATATTTAGTTATGCATACCCATACTGTATTCTCCCCACTAATATCTTGCTAGTCTGAACTCATGCTACCGTAGGGTGGCACTGCCACCATGTGGTTGCTGGCGCGGGTCAGGTGATGCCCCTTTGCTTCTCCAGTGCGCCGCTTCCTTCAAGAGTTAAAGTTCATGTTGGTTTATGTTTTTTTAGACCCTTTGTGTTTTCTTCTGGCTTTTAGGGAGGATAACACTATCATGTTTGCTCAGTCGCTGGCGCCTTTGCATTATCAGTGTTTTCATGGACTGCATCTACTGTAAATGGATAAAAGTATTACGACTGGCTTGGCTGTAATAAGCTTAATATTATATTAACTGAAGGACAGCTTATCTAGAAACATTTCTTCAGTGGCAGCTCCTCTCACCTCTAAAGGAAACAACAAAATACAATTAATTTCTCAACACGTTAAAGACAGCGCATTTTAACACAGCAGAGGTTATTATTGACGTTTCTTGAGCAACAAGCAGCACAAACCGTCTGTTTCCAAAAGGCACGTTAAAATGTTTTTTAAATTTATTTTATTTATTGTGTCAAGGCAAAGACATAACAAAGTGAACACTTTCATAGTAGACAGTGACAAATCAACTATAAGCATGACTTCTTGGAAAGATCAACAAAGGAAACCAAAGGGAAGCAAAGGACAAGTGAGAAAAACAGGAAATAAGGTGGAAAAAAAACTAGGGAAAAGAAATAGATAGGGGCCTAGGGGGGTGACTGATATACACTTGTTAGTTTTGTGTTAAAATGACATCCTTTTTAAGAGTACTAGTGTGCAGTACTGGCATCTTTATCTACCCTCATCATGTTGCTATTACATGGATAAACAACAAAAAGATATAAATGCACATATGCTTTCCCTCAGCTCCCTCTCCTCCACAGAAAGGTACTCACACTGCACAACAGGATTTAACCTTTAACTGATTTGCATTATTACTGGAGTAAGGACTGGCAGAACCTAAGTTTATCTGAAAAATGAATTATGTTTATACCAGTAATTTTGTTTACATCTACATTATTTGCAAACACTGCGGTGGAGGATCTGTATTTTGAGTGACAGATCTGACTTGTGAAAGCACTGCTTAGTCATACCTTTGCAAAAGCACATCGTGTCCTGACAATCACACAAAACATCCTTTAAAAATGTTTTTCTTGTCACCTTTCTTTCAGAACATTACTGCAAGGAGAAATTGACAATATGCCATGCAACTTTTATTCGTAGCAAATCAACATTTAATTTACAGATACTTCTCCCTGCTACAATAGCCACACAATCCTACCGCACTGTGTTCAGACCCAAAGTCTTGCAAGGCTGAAAATAAAGCTCTGTAAGAGGGAAGGAAAGCAATTACCAACACGAGACAAAGTCCTGTACTCAGCAGCTTCACACAGAAAATCAAATCAGAACTAATGCCAGATTCCAACACCATTATACTTAAATCACCATCTGAGATGTTTGCATTTATATGTTCACATATCAGGGCAGTGAATGCAACATGTGTAGAAGCACTTATTACAGTACCTCATGAGGAGGATAATCACAGTATCACGGCAATGTCATGGAGCTAGCATTAAAAAAAAAAAAAAAACATTTATCAACATTTTGGGGAATGAATTCACTTCCCAGTACTTTAAGTACTCCGAACACCATAGCAAAACAGAGCGGGTGGATGGAATCTTAACATGGCAACTGTTGGACCAGACACCTGGCTATCTTGAACAGCTCTCCAAGCTTTCCTGATCAAAATATTCTGACAATTCAAACAGAAAGGTAATTGACAGGACATGTATCCTGCAACAGATAACATTACTTGATCAAAATGTTTTGCGTCATTCTACATTTCATCAAAACGTGGAAGGCTTTCAAAAGAAAAATGTAAAAATTTTGAGCTGGTAAGGAAACAAAAATATTGTGGAAGCACAATCAAACTAAGATTTTAAAAAAAGCTCCCAAAGATTACAAAGCCAATGCTGGCACACTCATGACCCACGCTCTTATTTAAAAAGAAGAAGTCATCCCAAAGGAAACCTCTCCCCTTCATTACAAATTACATAGCCATCACACAGGCCTATTGTCAGAAACTATGGTCTCACGAAGCACCAGTCTATCACACTGCGCACAGGGGTACAAATCTCAGTGTTGGCTTTCTGCTGAGGCGGAGCGGGAGCGGGAACGAGAACGGGACCGGGACCGAGAACGGGACCGTTTGTTCTGGGCTGGTGCGGGGGAACGTGAGCGAGACTTGGAGCGGGAGGGGGATCTTGCTGCTGCCTTGCCCCCGCCTGTAGTCTTCTTTTCTGGGGTGCGACTGGCCGATCTGGAGCGGCTCCTGGAACGGTTGCGACTCCGGGAACGACTCTTTGAATGGGAGTAGCTGCGGGAACGGGAGCGGCTCTTGCTTTGACTGTTGGGAGACAGAGACGGTTTTAAGGGTTACACAAGAAGAAATAGATTCAAAACTGCTAAGCATAACAATTAAAAAACAATGTTATAGCTGCCCTAGGTGAGATTTTAAGTCAGATTATACAATATTTTTCCCCATCTTTACCACAAAGGGGAGGTGCAACATCAAAGAGTGTCCAATTGCGAGATGTTGATGCCGTACCCAAACTAATTTCAGGTGTCAGGTGTGGTCATTGGTGAAAATTATTCTGACCATGTGAAATGACAAATCAAAGCTTAAGAGCAAAAAACAAAACTTTATCCAAAATAGAAGAGAGCAAGCACATCAGAGATCTTTTTAAGCATCTCCACCCCTATTAGTCACTGAGATGAAGACAGTTGGGTCTGAGGAGTGGGCAGTTTAAACCACATTACATTCCTGCGTAATAAGGTCAGCAGTTCTCTCCCACGGCCACTTGGGGGCACCTAAGTGCAAGTCACCTAGGGCAGCTTTAATATGACTCTTTCCAAGAATAATGGTAAAACCACTCACCTCCTCCTGTGATCCTCATAGATCTTTATCTTACGTCCATTCAGGTCTGTTCCATCAAGCTTGGCGATAGCGTTCTTCATGTCACTCCGAGATGCAAACTCCACCACCCTGAAGATATTCAAATAAAAACATCATTCTGCTGGAAAGGCAAGGCGAAAGAAAAAAACAAACAAACACATCCTACATTTTGTCATCTCTCAATCTGAGGAACAAATCAGGGGGGAACAAAGAAATAAGGAATAAAGGTTTTGATAACAGAAGACAGAAACTCACCCTTCATTTTTGTTGGTTCGGTGAGCATCCACAAAGGTAACGTCACCTGCTTTTCTCATCAGGTCTTTCAGGTCCTGTTTCAAAGCATATGTGGGATTAGTAACTAAGAACAAAACATGATGTGCCTGTGAGAGCCTTTTCAAACCTGGAGTGAGAGAAATGAGCAAGCAGCATGAAACCAGCTTTCAGAACTGTAACTTGGATTTTCTATTGCCATCTTTCACAGCAAAACAATATATATGATTAAGCTTCTATTTCAGTGGAGGTCATGTAGAAACAAGACCCACTGAAAATGCTTCATCAAAGAGGACAAGTGTTGCCTTTACCCAAAACAAGAATTGGCTTTAAATCCCATTATTTGGCTCCATATATTCGCGCTTGTTTGTAAGATTATCAGCAAAAAGCAAACAAGGGAAACACTTAATTCTAGTAAGTTAGCACTGCAGTTATGGTTTTCATATGCTTAATGTTGAAAGTTAATGTATTACAATGTTCAAGTTAATATTAGATGCATGGTCCGAGGATTTGTAATTCACTTCTGTATATTTTTTTTATTGGAAATGGCAATTACAACATGGGTAACTGAACAAAACCGCTGACCTGAGGTTTCTTTTTGTTCATGTGGTCTATCAAAATGAACTGGTTGCTACTCAATATGAGCTCAAACCTAAAGTTTACATAATAAAACTTTTCTCCCCCTGCCTCATTATTTGTGAACAAAAATCTAAACCCCTTTACCACCCAAACCCTTACAAACCCAATCACATGATTTTTTTTGCTACTTACCATTCCATACCCAGGAAGATATTAGCATAGAGCCACTTGTCCAAATAGCAAATGGGAACCAATGCAGTGTTAAGCCCTTGAGAAACGACCTCGGCCTTGACTCGGAATCCGGCCTCCACAAGTAAGGTACCACCAGAGAGCAAGTGGGGGGAGGGGTGTGCGATCAACTCAACACCCCCCAGCTCCATCAGCAACAGAAAAAGACCCAAACGGGAGAGTGTAGGGACCGTGGATTTGAGGGGGGTTACAGCAGTCAGGGATGCCAGACCACAGAACCTCCAGACTGTGGCTACGGACCTCCTAAGGCTACCGTATCCTGCGCTAGACCACTTTCACCCGCTACGGGGCCCAGCCAAGACTTAGACCAGCGGCAACTGCGTGTAAGGAGAGGCACCAAATGGACACTATTCAGAAAAAGAACCAGGAGAGGGCGCTATGCACTTCAGACACCTCCGTGAAGGGGCGTGCATGCAACTCCGATAAACGAAACCATATCAGTGCAGCTGTTAAAAAACAGTTAAATGTTCTTGGTTAGAATGCCCATCAGCATTAACAGTGCTTTCTGTGAAAGAAACAGTAAATGGAGGTAAAGTAAAAATAGATGGGGGGTTTGCTATTCTATTTCACCAATTTACTAATGGGTACATTTCTACTTTTTCATTTTTATTTTTAATTTCTTCTTAGTAATCTGACTACTGACCCGGACCGATCAAATAAGTGTTGCTTCATAAAAAATAAAAAAAAAGTCATTAAAAGGTGATACAATAACAAAAAACCTTAATATATAAAACAAACAGGATTAATCTCTCACCTGCCAGCTGATTCGTGAAGAGAGGTTCTCTACAATGAGTCTGTGCTCTGTCCGCATTGGAGGGCCATACCTGTACAGGGAAAAACATTAATTAACATTTTCAAATCAAGAAAGACGCAGACAGATTTAAATGTGACTTAAAATAATCTATTGAGGGGACAGATGCAACAGAGGCTATGCTGTAATATTAAGCCCCTTTTTCATTAGAGTGTAGCCAGGTTCTCTCATTTTGTTGAATCACTTTCTTTATTTTCTACCTCAACATTTGATTTTGATTCAGAGGTGGTATAACCAGCTTTCATTTCCCAAATACTAAAAGTTGTTGATTTGGCTTTATCTTTGTTAATGCTGCCTGACAATGATGCCACAACCATGAAAACTATTTCAGGGGTTCTCATTACTCTGATAAAGTGAATTTTTTTACAACATGCAATGTATATTATTATATATAATACCATATATATGTATTATATAGCAGTTCGTTATTGTTCAGTGACAGTACTCTAACTTCTGTAATTTACCAATCTGATGATTTTTTCTACTTGGATGGATATGTTGGTGCAGCCAACATAGTTCATTGTCCTTTTATTGTATTTGATTCTGGCACGAGCACATAACCCTGAAAGACTAGACTCAACACCCACTCACAAACAACTGAAATGGCTGATTACGGACTGGAACTAAAACAAATATCAATTGCACTACTGAGTTAATTCAATATTGGCAAAGTAAAATTTGCTGTTGGTTTGGTTGGAAGTTGTGACAATAAAATCTCGCTGCTTTAGTGTTTGTCTTTAGTGCTGAGTTCTTTTTTTCTCCTCCAATTTCTTCATTATTCATTTGTAAATTCAAACTGACACATCTGCAAAACAAGGTGGCAATAACAATGTTCAACAACTTCTATTCTTAACAGTTGGTGTCTCAAGAAAACTCCCCAGCTACCACTTTGAATGGAGATGTTAAGAGACTGATAGATGAGTAATTATTCACACACAGGGGGAAAACAGTGAGGGTACTAACCTGTAATACTGGTTATGATAATGTGCTAAGAGTTTCTTTGGCAAAGGTCTGTCTTTCACTTTGTAACGTCTTCTTTGATTGTACCCAATCATGAGTAGACGTTTTACATAACTGGTTAGCTTAGGTTTCAGAAAGCTGAGCTAAGTCTACTGCACCTGGATCCACTGCTGCGAGACTGCCGATAGCTGCCAAACCGTGGAGAAAAACGTCCCATTCCAGGACCACCACCCCTTCCTCTTCTGGAGCGAGCGTGCTCAATTGTGACCCTGAAGAGAAAAAAGAAAAATTCTCAAAATAGTCAAACATGGGACAAATTCAGCACAAAAAATATATCACACTGTGCTATTACATGATACTGGCAGTGTACCTTGCATTTCTGGTTAAGTTTTGTTTGGCCATGTATTTCTTATTCCACAAGAAACTGGCCAAACAGGCAACACTCTGAGCTCTGAAGAGCCCAGTTACAATTAAGTTTAATTAGAGAAAATTTTTTCACTTATCTATGTCAGGTTACAGACCAGAGTGCAATGCAGCCAGCCAAGATGCTTTCATTAAAGGGTGTGGCTGCAATCATACACTCTTGAGTGTTGAACTAGTTAGCTAAGTAGCCTTGTATCTATGCCCTCACACCACTTTGAACTTAAGGCACAAAGTTCTCTCCCTTTCCCTGGGGGGGTGGAGGTGAAAAGGGCATTCGAAGAAACATAGAAAATGATTAACTTAAGTGGAAGTTGGCTGGTTAGTTGGGATTGGGGGTTGGAGGTACAACAACAAAAGTAGGTCGCAGCATTTCATTCCTCAGATCCTGGGATGAACTAGTTAAATGTAACAATTTGATGACATATAACAGTGTAAGAGTATTAGAATATGGGGTTTCCTTCAAATCTTTTCAGGCCATGACCAAAATGGAGTCAGCTCAGTGTTATCATGGGACCGAGCCTTTACGTCACCACGCTGCATTTACCACAAAAGGACATCACAGTATGGGGGCCGAAGACCCAATAAAACAAACCGAGATCAGTACCTTTCACTACACAGCTCTTTTCCATTCAACTCGTACACGGCATCGTCGGCATCTCTGTGGTCGTCAAATTCCTGAAAAGAAATGGAATTTGTTTAGCAAATGCCTGGCACAGGTTCATAATCAATAAGATACACAAGGCGGACCAGGCATACTCACCACAAATCCAAATCCATTCTTCAGGTTGATTTCCCGGATCCGTCCGTACCCCTTGAAGAATTTCTCCACGTCTCTCTCTCTGGCGTGAGGGCTCAAACGGCCGATGAACACACGACACCCACTCATTATTAGCTGCAAAAAAACAATCACGAAAGTGTTAAACAACAAATTAGAGTGTATGTGCAAGTTATTAGTAGCTACGGCTTTGATCGTAATAACGTTAGCTAGCACTGTTATTTTTCAAGCTTCATAGCGTTTGCGAACGTTAAGCTGACGTTAGCTAGCTTACTTCTGCGAGTCCTGTTAACCTACGCTAACGTTAGCTAGCTAGCTAACTTACAGTAACATAATTCTCTGCTGCCCGACGCACAAACCTTAGCTTAAGTATTTAAGCAATCGTAACCTTAATAAAAAAACGATTTATCGTCAAATCCCGCTAGGTACTCACCTCAGTTTTCGATTCTTGTATCTTACAAAAACGTTGTTTACAACTATCACTAGATGAACGTTACTCGACTGGATCAAAATGGCGAGTCAGTGCAAAGTGCACGAGACGTCAGGCGACAGAGAAGGGAAGAGGAAATGCAGGCTGCATGTTGCCAGGTTGGATGCCAGCCATGAAGTTATTTAACTACTGTATGTTAATAGTAACCTTGATTAAAGTAGACACCTTTGCGTCTGTATCCTTTAAAGGAAATCATCCATCGGATTTATTAATAGTATAGGAAGATAAAATATTACATTCTAAACACGAAACGCCGTAGGATTTCCTCAATGATGAATAAATGCGAAGGTTTTTGTTCCAGATTTCGAAGGTTTTGTTACAGATCTGGCAACCCAATTCTGATCTACTGGAAATCCAGCTGTCTATTCACTTCAAACATCTCTGAATTAACTGGTCACAGTATTTTTTTTTTCTCTTTAATAATGATGTGAATATTTTGCTTTCGTGCAGCAAATTAATGCCACATCAATGCCTTCTGCTGTCTCAATCATGTAATGTATTTTTTTCTCTTCTTATTTGGTAGCCTTATTCTTTTATAGCTCTTGTATTCTGTATATAGGGCTAAATGCTTATTCTTGGCGCCCACAACTCAGGCTGCATAAAAGGAGGGAGACGTTTCATTGTTATTCAGTCTGTTTATTCTAATACTATATCATTCTTGAAATTGTCTTAGGTTAGGAAAAGGACTTACAAGGTTAAGGTTGACACAATACAATACAAAAAAGTATCTGTCTGGTCTGTTCTGTAGAAAGTGCCAAAGAATACTGATCACTGTACAGCCCATTTCAACTCAAAATATACAAAATAATCTAACGGCAAAATAATCAATACACTTGGTGAAATGTAAGACTATGTATAAAATAAATAAGGATATAGCTTATTTAACAATATAAAGTCAAACATGGTCAACTTGCACTTTCAACTCCATTTGTCAAGGTGGTTATAGGAATGAGATGACTGTGTTACTACCACAAGTTATGATTTGTGGTAGTATTTCCTTCCTGAGAAAGGGTAGCTGTCCACTAATGCACTACAGCAGGAAAATAATTTGAGGGATTGGAAAGGGCGTAGGATTGAAATGAGATGCATATATAAAAGCAACACAGCAACATGAATTCAAATGGGTAAAACCACAAGGAGCCCATGGTTGTCATTGTCATCATCATCACCACTGTTGCTGGTAAGCAGAAAAACAATATTTAACAGGGTAGTCTGCAGGCAAGTATGGTAAAAATGCTGAAATAATTAATAATAATGATAAATAGCCTTGTCACATCCTGTTTTCCCTTTATCGCCTTAATCCTAATTAGCCAAATCAGCTCACTGCAACAAACCCGACCTCAAACTGCTCAGTGGAAGTTGAAAAGGTAAGCACTGTTTTTGTCAAGGTCTAGGTCACAAGCCTTGAAATGCTTTGTCTGTAAACGTGTCACAGTTTAGGTAAATCATCCACAGAAATAGGAAGAGTAATGTCAGGTCAAGGGGAGTACTGCATTTTTGCTTTTCTTCTACCCTGCAGCAGCTCAGTCTTTACTGGTGAACATTCACGACTCTCTCCCATGGTTAGAAACGACAGAGGAATCTTTAATCTGTAAAACTCCACCAATATAAAGCTCCAAAGAGAACAAAGTGGGGGGAAAAAAAGGAAAAAGGTGACTAGACCAGTACCCACCCAGAAACTCTGTCTGGGAATAAATGTACATGTCCTGGTTTGGAAGTTATAGCACTGTTATAATATAAAGATCATTTGGATATAAAAGCTTAGACAAAAATTGTACTGGTTCACAAAGTCAAACTCTTATTCATTGTCAGTGAAGCAGCTTGATTCTCTGTTACAACCTCTGAGATAAAATTACTGATGTTCACAAATAGTGACTGGGCTGCCAAGGCCATAAGAACAGCATTAGTGAGTTCTTAAATTTAACAGTATTCTCCCTTAACATAATTTGATTACAGCTATCTTTTATCAAGAGTGCGCTGGCAGCTAATTGCCAGTTTGCTGTTAAAAAATAGGTCCCGGTTCAGATAAATTTTCTACAAAATGAAAATGAGAAGAAGTACTTAATGAAATGATCAGAAGGGTGGCGTCCCAGTTTAGCCTGGATGTTCAGTGTTTTGTCAAATTCTGTCAACGTGCAACATTTTCACTAGTTCAGAACGGACTTGAAAGAAAAAAAAAAGGAAAGTCTTGACCCCCTAACCTTCTAAAATGGCCAAAGTAAATTACTAAAGCTCCACACAAAGAAAGCAGGTTCAACAATATCAACTGAAGGCCACATAGAGGTTATTGAACAAGAACTTGTTGAAATTTAGCAGGTTAGCAAGTCCTGGTAATGTCACTATCAGTAGTCTTGGGTATCTATCTATTCTACAAAAGCAGCTCTGGAGGCAGGGCAGGGAAGAAGGCTGACAAAGGTTTAAAAGTTCATGGAAAAAGACTGATAATACTGTACTACAAACTTCAGATCTACAAGTAGCTGTTGTCAAGTCTGAGCCGCGCTTCACTGCTCGGGACTCAGGCTGAAGTTTGCCTCTGTCAGCCTGTTGGCTCTCAGGGGGACAGGGCCTCTGTAAGTCTGAAGTCTCTGGCAGCAGCTCCGCTCAGGAAGCTTCTTCTCCTGCCTCTTCGCTCAGAGGACAAACAGTATGAGGTCAGGTGGTTGTTCAAGCCAACTAATGCCACTGTAGCCACTGCAGCGGTGGCCAGCAGGTCCAGAGGTCAGTGTGTTCGGGGCTGGTCAGGCTTGTCCGGGGCAGTTCAGACCCTCGTGTGGCGGCAGCTGTGGGAGGAGCCGGAGCCGGTGGCGGCTGCCCCCGACGGGGAGGAAGGGTCCTCGTCACTCGACTCGTTCTGCTCCTCTTTGTGGAGGCCGAGGCTGATGTGGCTCTGCAGGGCGGCCGGGGTTAGCCACTCCTTGGGCAGGCAGCTCTGCAGGAAGGGAATGCAGGAGCTGAAGTATGCCAGCCTGTTGACCCAGCGCGGGATTTCCCGTCCACACAGCAGCTGAGAAAACAAACAAAAGACATAAAAGACATGTCAAAATACGTGATTTGAAAAATAATCAACAATAGATTATTTGTTAAAAACTGGTGTCAAGTTGCTGGAATTATAATACTTTTAGTGATATGTGGAAAAATATGGTTATGCAGATGCAATGCATGCTTTTATTTTTAAACATTTATATAGTCAGACATATTTTGCATAGGGCTGGGTCATATGGACAAAATCAAACATCACAGTATCTTTGCCTGAGTACAGCCATATCGACACTGAGACAATATTGTAGGGATTACTATTGAGGTTTTCATAAGATATTTACGCATGGGAGATTTTGATGAACAATCACCAGTAATGTGGACATGATGACCAACCAACAAATAATAGAACAGCTAGAACAGACTAAGAAGTTCAGAAATTGGTATCCTATTACTATAATGCAGTCTATAAAACCAGAGATAGACAGCACTTATGCCATATTACAATATTACGATCTTGAAAAGCTCAGATGACATCTAGTCTCATATCACATTGATATAATATTAATATAACGCTTAGCTCTGATTTAAATGCACATGTATGAACAGCCATGTCGTACCATTCTTTTTTGTCACCAATTTTAGTTTGCTTTTGCAGAATACTTACATCCCATTAGAGAAAATATGCAACATTTGACTGAAATGCATGCTATCACAGGCAGCCCTTTACCCAGACTGACCTCAGACAGTGAGGAGGAGAAGTGGTTGCAGTTTTTGTGCATTAGATGATAGGCATTGCCCTTGAACTCCTTGCCTAGTTCCTCCATGATTTTGTCTATATCCTCCTCTGTGAAGTCTGTCGTGCCCAGAGCAATGGCCTCCCTGTTCAAGGAGAGAAAGCCAGTCATCAGCCGGTCTAGCTCTATCACACACATTTAGCAGCATCACTGCATGTCAAGTGCTTGTACACTCACTTGAATTTGAACGTCTCTCCTAATTCAGCAGCATTCCCAGGGTTTATTTCAAAGATGCCACTGAAAGGGTATGGATGCCCTCCGTATGCAAACTCTACATGACAGAGGACGAAGACGCAAAATACACATTAAGGTTTCAAACTGAAACTCTAAACGATAGCAATTACAGAGAAGCGAGTAATTAATCACTGCCACACTGTACTTATGTCATTAGGCCTGACTAATTACAGTCACTGCCTCCCTCTATTTACAGCATTATAATGAAAAACAGCGATGATGCTGGGGGCGCGCCATAATGGATAGGGTGCTGTAAGCCGTTTGCAAACTCGAGATCTCTATCATCAAACTGAATTAATTTACCTGCAATGAGAATTGTACAAATATTATGTTTCTACCTTGCACCTGGTATCTGAGAAAGCAAACAGTCTGGCTGTTAATGGGTAACAACATGTGAAGGAGAGAGTGTGCAGGGCTCTCACTGATGCAATAAAAAAAACAAGTCATACTGACTCCTAGGACATATATTGGGGCAGCAATTTGTATCACATGCTTAGGTGTACAAATATAGCAAGGAGAAACTGTCATGTGTGAACATTGTGACTCCAATTTTTTTTTTATTTTCATGACATTGTACTCTAAGGGTTGAAAAAATTCGGGCTTATACAACCTTTTCAAAACTCATTAAATTCCCTTAAAATGCACCGGGGTCGAGCGGAAACAAGGCTGCTTTTCTTAATTTGTGAAAAGTTAACGTGCTGAAGATAGAGGCTTTTCATCTGACAGCACAATTATATTAAATTTAACCTGATCTAATGAAATTAGTGGGCTCATTATGAAACATAGGGTGCAAACACAATGTATTACGCTGGGTTTGAAAGGAAGTACAAAATCCTGCCTTTAGGAAAGATGACATTTTCATTATCATCATATTTCTTGGTGCACAGAGCCAATATTCCTGGTTGCAAGGGCATAATGGAATCCCCAATGATCTAGTTTCACGCTGGCCTCTGCTTCTCTCTCTCTCCACCACACACACACATGCACAACACACGGTGACTCAGTGATGACTCAACCCAGAGAAAACGGGGTCATATTATCAGGCCCCAAAATTCCACATCCCATTTTAAAAAAAGCAGACTTCATCTATTTCTGTGAAACCGGCCGCGTGTCTCGAGATCAGACATGATAGATGGGGTCCGAGATCGCCGTGCTGGGAATGTGCCCCGAGGAACGGTAATTTGATTTCGCAGACATAAAGGAAGCTCCATCTTACCTCTTCCGTAAATCTCAATGCCTGAGTGGAAGACTCCAATACCCAGATTGGAGGTGTACTCATTGATCCAGTACTGGAGAGACAGAGAGAAAGAGAGAGTCAGGGAGGGGGGAGCATTCAGGATCAAGACTTTTTCTTCATCAATAATAAAGACCATTATTTCAGGTAAGGAATGACACAGCATCTTGACAGAAAATATTCTGATATGTAATTTATTGCAGACATAAATAATTGTGCATTCAATCTATCTGGAAAAAGACTCGACACTTTGCTAAATAAGTCACACACTCAGCAGGAGACAAACTGGTTGGCGTGACATCTAAGGCTGCTGATTATGGGCGAAAAAATTAATCCCAATTATTTTGCCAGATGTTATGATCATGATTACTCATTATGATAATTAGACTTCAGGGAGTTTGGAGACCAACATTATTTTACTGCTTATTTGGCATCTTATATCACTGTCTGGACTAGTTTGAACTGCAGTGGGCATTATAAATCAAGTTTTCATTTATCCCAATAAAACTTGCCAATTAAATTTGAGTAAATAGGATAATATGCGACTAATTGTGCAGCTCTAGAGACTTTGTAGTACAATAACACACATTAATCACTTCCTCTGCTGTAGTGGATATTATCAATATTTCTCTACACGCTCTCTAAAGCTGAATTATTTTGCTTTATTTGTTTATTAATGAAGGGAAAATGCACATTAATCAACATGAGGATTTGAGTCCACCATGTAAATATGCCAGATTTAGCCATACAGGCTCATTTTCATCTGTTGTCCTTTGGCAAGTTGATGCATTTTAAAAAACAGAAAAAGAACAAATACATGAATAATTTTTGAATAAAACATCGAATTCACACTAACGATGCAACTTTTGACACCCTGCGCTTCCACTGCAAACAATTCCTTTATTCTTTGTCTTTATGTGTTGACTCCCACTCAGGGTCATGTGGGCAGGGTGGGGGTGGGACCGGTGGGGATATCCCAGCATGCATCTGGCAGAAGGCAGGGGAAACACCCTTGACTGGTGGCCAATCCATCACAAGGCTAACACAGGCTTGCAGTTACACTTTCTGGGGAATTTAGAGTCTCCGGCCCACATGACTTGCTTATCTTC
>OMLF01024759.1:13019-25408 GCA_900302615.1 Holocentrus rufus
CTTTATTCCAGCATCACAGCTTCCTGCAGAGGCTGCTGATGCAGAGACACTCAGGGCTGCAAAACCAATGCTTTCTGGATTGAGTTTGGAAAAGTTACCTACATTACAATACAATATGATTACAATACATCGTTCTAAGTAAATAATTCATGAAGTAAGTTAAAATAAAAAATCTCTGGAAGCAAATTTATGTTCATACATCCACATGGGAAAAAACTAAATTGCTACCAATGCTAATCAACTTTCTTGAATGAAGTGTCATTTTCCTGATCCTGCTGGCCTGATCTGCCTTATTCTGCCTTGTTTATATACATACATCATACATATGCATATGCATCCCAGAAAGCAAGTGAAACTGCACTGGATACAAGTGGATTTTATCTCACTGACAGATATTTTTTTAAGATTTTCAAACTGAAAATGGGACTGAATGACTTGTTAAAGGTGGAGATTTTTTGCAGTGTAGTCAGACGTCCTTGTGTCCAGATACAGCAGAGGGCAAAATCAGTGCAAACCAAGACCTCATGCAACAAACAGGCATTTTTCTACCCTGCAGAATGGAAGGGTAGTCGCCTCGTCTTCTCCCAGAGTGAAACCGCTGCAATGCATTTATCATGAGAGAGCAGAGTCATGCATTTTTCATGACAGGCTCTTTTCCTCGGTGTCGGCTCAAAGACCTTTGCTTGCCCAGGGACTCCTCAGCCAGCATAGCCATGGCCTACCTATAACAGCAGAGGTCCCATTAGTGTTCAGTTCCCAGATATATTCAGCATCCACTAATTTACCAGGAAGTGCAGAGGTCAGGCTTTAATCAATGCTTGGTCAAGCAGCGTTCGTCAGCAAGTTTCAGGGGGAACCAGAGGTGGGTGCGATCCAGAGGCCAGGCATCTGTTTTCTAATGTATAACAAGGAAACTGGAATGTATATCGAGGCGCAAAGTCTGAATATTCACATCAACACTGAATAATCTGTTTGTTCGACACCTACGTACCCTGGTGTGAAAAACGCTGAGAAGTATGCTGCCATCTCAGAGAAAAACATGTAAATAAATAAGACGACAAGCCAGAAACCAATAATCAAATTTAAAAAAAAAAAAAAAAAGTTAAAAAGAAAAAAAAAAAACACAGGAGTTGGAATTTGTTCTTCACACTGTGACATCCAAGATAAGTCAGATGTTTGAATGTTGTAAAATAGAAACCCAAAGACAGGAGCGGACTGCAGTCTTGACCCCGGCTATTCTCAAAATGTTGATGAGGACCAGGTCAAAGGTCGCTGAGTTGACAGAAGCCCTGCTGACACATAACGTTTCCATAATATCTTAAGAGCGTTACCGGTAACCTGTCTAAAAATATTGCAAAAATGTTTCCACTCGGGTGACGTAACTTGAGAAGTGTTCTATCTCCGGGATTTTGTAAAGCTGGCTGATCATGAGAGAAGAAAAAGATGGTGAATTCAGCGATGCAGGACAGTCAAATGAACACATAGCCAACACATGCAGGTCTTTCAAAGCGATGAGACACCGCATCTTTGGCTCTGACTCTCTCAAGCAATAAATGTTCAGTAGGTGACAACAAGTGAGAGCTTTGGACCAAAGGATTCTGCTCGCTTCAGAAGTTTTTTCTGTGCTCTGAGCTACTTTCACTTTAGTAACAAAGAGAGCGAGAGGCGGCACACAACCACCAGTTGACAGCAATACTCAATCAAGTAGCCCAGCCTGTACCTGCTGAGTCATACAAGTTATATTTTCATTTGAACGGTACCATATTATTCAGTATTCATAATTTGGTTCAATGGTAAAAAATATAATAAAGTAATAAAAGAGAATACTGACGTTTTTCCTGTTTTGCAATATAAATAGTTAAAAGCAAAAGCAAGCAACCTTTATACAGCACATTTCATGCATAAAGCGGCTCAAAGTGCTTTACATAAAACAAAATGACCAATGTCCAAAATGAAAAAAGGATTAGAAGGACATTTAAAAGGTTAAAGGGATATTTACTGAATAAAGCTGAAAACATCACTGGGGGAACAACTGGATCCTGACTGGCTAGTAAGGCCTAAGATAAAAAAAAAAAAAAAAAAAAAAAAAGAGAGAGAGAGAGATTAAAAAAAAAGAAAAGAAAATATGCATTCCTATAGGCCCCCTTTAAAGGTACATTCCGCAAAACTGCCAAAAGTGGTCTTAAGTGAGGATATTTAACTCAACTGACAAAACTATGGAATAAGCATGTAATTTGGTGGTTGACTCTACATGGTTCTCATTATTGGTCCAACTTACTGATAAATTACATGCCTATTTCACATTTTTTATCAGTTCAGCAATTGTACATACTGTACCTTTAAGTTCATTTACAAAATTGTAGCTACATATGGTATTTTGAACCTTGTATCACTAACTTTTGTATATTCTTTCAAATTATTTCTTAGTGTCACACCCTTATTCATATACCTGGATTTACAAAGTAATTGTAATGCTTGTGACAATATATATATACACACAATATATGTTTCAAATGTTTTAATGCACCAAACTATATTGGTGTACAAAAGCAAATATCACGATATCTTTGACTGAATTCTCTAATATTGGTATTGCAGCAACATTGTAAAGATGACAATTGATGCTTTCATGAGATATTTAAACACAAGGTTATTCATAAACAATTATTAGTGCAGTTTAATAAGTTAAGAAAATTGCATCCCTTTACTGTAATGCAGCTTTTAACAACAGGAAAAGAAAGCACTTATGCCTTATCAATATCCAAAATTCCAGACAATATCTACCCTCATATCAGGATGTCAGTATAATGTAACTCACTGGTTGTTGCATCAAATGTAGATACTCCTCCGTTAACAGTGAAAGATTATTGCTTAATTTCCCATTAAACAAATCCAATAATTTCTCCCAGATATACAACTATGATGACGAAGCGGGCGAGATCACAGACGAACGTTTCATGGATCGCCTGGACTGGAACGGCAGCAAGCGGACCACAGACCTCCAGGACGGCTCCATCTACATCCTCAATGTGACTTACAACGACACGGGAACCTACCGCTGCATCTTCAGCCGCATCCTGACTTTCCCCAACTACGAGTTCCACACCAATGCCAACAAGACCATCATCATCAACGTGGTGCCACGACGTAAGCAGAGAGGGGCGGGGTGTGGCGTGGCGGGGAATAGAGATGAAAATGGTCTTTTCCAGCTCACACATTCATGTTTTGAACCACTGTAAAGGGACAATCCCCCCTAAAACACTGTTAAAATCATCTATTAGTGATGCACCTTGTCTTTCATGGCCTACTTTTTTTTTACCAGCCAAATATAGATTAGATGACATCATGTTGATATAGCTGAAACAACTACAATAGGATATAATTGCAAAGACATTTTCAGCTAACTAAAAGCTCAACATAAACATCAGGTTTTGGTTCTTTCTAGATTCACCAACACTCATACAGGGAGAAATGCATTGCAGTAGAGGCAGAGATACCAATTGCTCAACAGACCAGAATGCAATGCAGCAACATGTTTTGAGGAAGGGATGCAAGTCATTCTGAGAAATGTAGTTCGTCACCAAGTAAAACAGAAACATAAAACAGGTTGAGGGAAGTAGGAAAGTAAGCTAAATTATGACATGTGATCACAAAATGACCCCTAGAGTGTATTGTGCATCTTAAACTGAGTTAGAGGGTGAATCTTTCCTTTAAGACGGGAGAACAGACATAATCATAACTGATTATGTTATATGTCTGTGTTAGCTAAACACTGTCGTCACCACTTCTTGTGAAAAGTCACAGAACAAACAGAAGGAAAGATTCCGCCGTGCCTCTGTGGAAAAAGTATGATGGAAACTTTAATTACAAAACCAGTGGGCTTCAGCTGTCACCAGACTCAAAATGCATGTGGAGACGAAATGAGACAGACCATAAATATCCAAGAGTTGAGCTGTTTACGAGAATATGTTTTACCCAAAAGTGTCATTTCTGGTCATGCGGTACTTCTTGTTAGTGAACCTGGATTAGTGGATATTGCTTGATCTGTTTGTTTATCAGGGCTGGGATTTCTTTGAACAAATTTCAATTGTTTAATTCCTTAATTAAAAGCTTGCCTTGATAGTCATGGTATGGCCTTAGGATTTATTTTCTATTTATGCCTCATCACAAATATGGTGGTAAACTTTCAGTAGCACTGCTCTGAATGTGCTGTAACATAAAAGAAAAAAAAATCTGTCACTTTATAAAACATTTTTTTTCATTGCTGGGTCCATTAGGATCCACAGATTTATTACACTTTAACAGCAGACACACAGAGAAGTGTCTGTCCACAGCAAAGCCCTGATGTTTATCATGCGATGCTGCTGACGTGCCCGACCATCAGTGGATGTTTCCACATAGCTCTGTCATATCTGCTGCCACAGCCGCCATTCATTCTCATACCACTTCCAGTGTCTCACTGCTCTAACTGTCACAACATGTACAGCAACTGTGATTGAGGAGAGACATACTGCTAAGGGACAACTTTTAATAGCCTTAAGGGTAACTAGGTACCTTAAGGGGACTGTCCAAAGTTGATATTTAAACATCAGTTGACAAAAAGCAGATGTTTGCTGCATCTCTGCAGACTCTGTAACCCTAACCCTGAACTGATTTTTAATCCTAATACTAATAAAATGGTTAGAAAAACATTTTTTCCTACAGCAGTATTTACTTAACTTGACAAGAGACCTAAATACTCGAACAATAATCCTGCTGTGGAAGGGGGTGTTGCCGGTGCACTGAAGGTTATTCTGACCATCATAAATGTAATTACTCATAAATCCTATCAGCCCTGTGATGAACTGGCAACCTGTCCGGGGTGTTTCCCTGCCTTCCAACCAAATGCATGCTGGGATAGGCTCCAGCCACGTGCGACCTTGGAATAAGCGGCTAGGGAAAGTGGATGGATGGAGGGATAAATCCTTACATTAACTCTAACCCAGAAACTGAATATCGAAATATTACTTTTCATATAATAAATATCACCTGGAGTATGATAATGGGTTGAGCACTAAAATAAGACCACTTTAGGTATTTATTTGTCTGTAAACCTGATTTAATCAGGGTTACTAAATAATGTTCCGCTTCTTACAGCTGGCTGATGTGTTTTGGTAAACACAGAGGTGTCCCCCAAGGCTCCGTGCTTGGACCTCTGCATATTCATTACATGCAGCAGGCAGGCTGACTTGTGGGTGTTTTTCCACTGCTAGGCTAGGATTAGAAATAACCTTGAACCGGTGGGACATTTGCAGCCAAACACTGAACCCTTGTTGACATCAGATGCTCATATACGTCCATCTGGAGCAGGAATCAGAAAATCAGTCATGAATTATGACTCAGGAGCCGTTTTAAAATTTATGACCCGGGCTGCCAGCAGCCTTTTCAACACACAAATTGTATCCAACCCCCTTTTCCCTCCTCACATACAGAAACACGCTGCGCCTTATCTCATCCTCTCTCTCTCTCTCTCTCCCTCTCCCTACAGTCACCAGGGGAATGGCATCCATCTTGTCGGAGGTGATGATGTATGTCTCCATCATCGGGCTGCAGTTCTGGTTGGTAGTGGAGATGATTTACTGCTACAGGAAGATATCAGCGGCAGGAGAGGAAGCCTTGAGAGAGAGCGCGTAAGCAGCCGCACACTCACAGACGTGCACAAAACACACATTGCATGCTTACTAGCATGAACTACACATATGCAAGCCCATGTTACTCTCTCTTTTTGTCTCGCCCTCCCTCTCTCTCACATACACACACACACAAACACACCAGCAAGCCTCTTCTCTGTGCCAGTCCCGTTCATCTCCAGATCCCACTGGGCTGTCCAAATGTCCTGATTTCCCTCCTTCCTCTCCCCCTTCTGCTGCATTTTGGAAAGCGGACATACTGCCTGTTTCAATCTGTTCCTCTCAAAATAACCAGAATTTTCCTTTTCCTTGCTCAATGGATTTCTCGTTCTGCTTCTGTTCACCTATCGTGACTGCCTCTGTTTCTGCTTTTCTCCTGTCTACATTTCTCCTCCTCAGGGCGGAGTATTTAGCTATAGCATCGGAGAGTAAAGATAATTGTGCAGGTGTACAAGTGGCAGAATAGCACTGGTAGGTCTGGATTCTCACTGACGTTGTTTTCTGAATTCAATTTCTGTTTTATGCTTTTCCCCGCTCAGTCTTTCTTGCTCATGTTGCAGTATTAATATGTATTCCTTGCATATTACAAATTTTTACACACACTCTTATATTATTCATGTTTACCTTTTTTTACGGTCATTGCTTTTCCTACGATCTATTTATGTTTCATTCTCTTCAACTATCTTTCTTTTTGCATTTTCTTTCAGATCAAAGAAGGATCTGAAGAGGCAACCATGAGGAATCACATCACCGCTTCCTTACCTTGTCCTCTCACCGTCACTTGCCTCCCACCATCCTCTCCACACACTGGAAATCTTGGACCACAAAGAGGAGAAACCTCTTCGCAAAGGCATTTTTAAAGACTTTCTGCAAAAGGTTGGAATGGACCTCACTGCCGTCCGTTCTGAAGTACAGAATGGGTGCATCAGATTGTGGATCAACAAAAAGAGAGAGATAGAGAGTGAGAGATGTATATACGTGTGTAATTATGCAAAGATAATCTTCATTATGAACACTTTTAGAGTATAATATACAAAGTATATTCACTACTTGCATGCTTAGAAGCCTGTCGAAACTACTGACAAGTGTCTGATGTTCTGTCATTGTCATGTTTTCAACTTAGTTTTCAGTCAGTCAAAAGTTTTTTTCATGTTTCATTACGTGTGTTGGCAGTAGGGTTTGACCAATATGGGTTTTTGAAAGCCAATATTGAAATTTTTGCATTGAAGCTGACAATAGCTGATATTTTGTGTCTATATTTCATTCTTATGCCAAATATTCAGTATTGAAGAACGACCAACATGGGACACCTGCAGTCTCTAAGAGTTGTGGAAGTAATTAAAAAAACATTACAGAAAATTTAAATCAATAAATAAAATTAGTTTGGTGTAATTTAATAGAAATGTAAACAGAAATGTAAAATTAGAAAAAAAAGGAACTGTTTGTGATTAGGGAGGAATATCCATCATATCTGTTGTTGATCACATGATAACTAATATCAGCACATTATATCAGCAAGCCCATAAAAGAGTCAAACTCCAGCTGGCAATACATGCAAACCTGTTTTGTTTTTTTTTTGAGCCATTTTAACACAAAAGAATTGGAGCGCAAATCACATTCAAGCAACTGTGAGAATTTTATGCATCGAGGTATTATGCATCAAATGAAAGCTGCGTCTGTCTGCAAGCTAAAGTACGACTCTCCACAAGAACGTGACCTTCCATCTTCCTTACGTTTTGCACGAGGATCGCTACCACAAAGCACATCTGTGAGACACTTCACTAAGAGACACGTTACCTTAGTAGTCTTAAGTGGGAAATCCACTAAAAATGGACTTGTAGGTTGCTGTTGGGGAATACTTTATAAACCTTTGAAGTGTTTCCTGAGTCTTGAGACATTAGCTGTCAAGATAAAGGAAAATGCAGTCATGACATTGTTGAATAACTTTACTGCCGACTGTTTTATATGATTGAATTTTACGGAAAAGAATACCAGTCACGTTTTAAATGTTTCAAATCGGACCAGAAAAGCAGCTGACATGACACTTTCTCTCAACCATTCCAGACATTGAAAACTGATGATGCATGATTGTATTTTCCTTGATCTTGAGACTTAAAGCATAAATCATGTAAAAAATAAAAAAAAAATCATGGGGGACTACAAAGACAATGTCCAAAGGTGTATTTTGTTGGAACTCCCCTTTAAATGATCACAGCTGTACAGTAGCCAGGCCTTTTCAGCGGACCACAGTTGGTCCCTTTTTAAAGAATCGTCTGAACTGCTGACTCTGATTTGACATGCATGAAACTTGCAGAGTTTGCTCGTCGAGGTTGCTTACAAGTCTTTTTTTTTGGTACAATCTGTTTGCGCTGATAAAAGCTTTTACTGTATCCTGCTTGGTGAGAAAAACACACCGCTCATCTGGAGTCAAAAGTGTGACTTCCTGTGACATCTGAGTAATGTTGCTGTGCACCATTTGAAAGTAGAGAATCACACCAAAAAGGGAGCTTTATGGATTTACCTGGAGGCACGATGTTGAAGAGTCTCTTTGCTCGATTTGTTTACAGTGGAAACTTTCCTACTGATGTCATTGTGTAATTTCACATAAACGTCTTGGTGTCTTTGTAGAAACTAAGGGCTTGACAATTGCTACTGTCTAACTGCCGTGGAAAAATATACCACAAAACCTGCCCGGTGTGCCTCCTAGAGTAAAGTGTACGAAAACCAAAACGAGGGAAAAGCAAGCAGGAGCATAACAGCTTTACTTGCCACTCTTTTCTGGCAGCCAGTTCTTGACTTAATTGGCAAACACTAGATGGCAGCAAAACACTGCCGTCACCGCATGTAAGGGTTGACTTTTTTTTTTTTTGTACCAATACTGGCTTTGATATATTTTGAGATACAGAGAAGCGAAAACGCAGACACGAAGTTAATATAACTGCATGCTTACGGATGCTGAATAAGCAAAGGCCGAAAAAAGAATGGATTTTTGTAAACTGTTGAAACAGACTCTGAGGGGATGCAAACTCAAACAAATCCTTCCAATGGAAAAACTACAAAAAAATAGAAAAGTATTATCTCCTTCCTTGGCCATACAGGCAATTTATATACTTCCTCCTAACAGACTCTCATTTACTTTGGGGTAAATGTCATCTAAATGCCCTTTCCTGCTACTAACAAACCAACCAGTGACCACACACACATACACACACAAACACACACCATTTAGTCTGCTGTGTCCTGTGTTTTCTTTCAGCAAAGACTAACTCAGTTTTCAGTTTCATGTGTAGGTGTGAAAATGTTGCTTGCCAAATAAAGAGAGATAAACAGAAAAAATAAAACCTATGAGAATCAGTTCATGTCTCACTTTAATTGGTTTTATCTTGCATGATCAGAACTGGAAAAAGGGGATCTACTGATTAAATGCCATAACCGTGCTTAAAGGTTTTTGCACCTGAAGTGTGTGTATATTTTCCATTCACACACGCTTTCAACCAAACACACATACCTATTTCCCATGTGCAGTCTCGAAAACACCAATTCACTCACCCATTAACACCGAGACCACATGCTTTTCTTACTTCGGCCTCATAACAAAACACATGAGGCTTCTCAAAAACCAGCAGGGTGGAGTTGTCAACTGCAAGACACCCTGTGTACTGAGTCAGCGTGGCATGTAAATAAGGCATGCAGTTACTTGCTGCTTGGCTGGGAGCGAGCGAGTGTCTCAGCAGAGGAAGTTTCTAACCAGACCAGGGTCAAAATGTAGCAAATCATTTGCATGGAGCACCAGATAGATGGTTAACCCAAGAAAATAGTCACAAAAACTGCTAACAACACATATTTGAGGTATTTAACTAATGCTAAATGATGAGGTGCAGCAGTAGAATAAAACTAAATTTATAGATCAACAACCAATAGTAAATATCATATTCCTGTGGCTGTAGGATGATCATGCATGAGAAAAGTGCTGGGAAAAAAATCAAATGAATCAAAAAATAAATCAAATGAGGGATAAAGAGAGAAGAAGAAGTGATTTCTGTGGTAGAATCCAAGTAGATTTCTCTAGAGAGTCGAGAGGAATGTAAGGAGAAAGTGGCATTAAGTGGGGGAGACCGGGGTTGGTTGTCACAGTGCTTATTACAGCCAAACTAGAAGGTTCTGTTTCATCATCTTGATATCAAAAATGGCCATTTTGTGAAAGACCCCCAAAATTTTGAGGTGAGGAGGAATTTTGCCATTTTTTATGGGTCAGGTCTCTGCAATTTTAATTTTAGTGTACTTTTCAGTTGTTAGCTGAAGGCAGGTGGGAGCTAGCATAAAACCTTGGTCAAGAGGTCAGGAGGGGATGGTTGCCTCACTGCTCTGGGGGTTGGTTGTCACACGTGTCACAACCCTTCTTTATTGGCAGAAAAGACAGAAACTTCAACAGAAAGACAGACAGGGGCAGAACGCCACCAGACATTATGGTCTTGGCTGTGAGGCGGATCACAAGAAGCGGTAAAAGCATACAAAGTTCACGGTCATGATATTCTGACAGGGATAAAACTTTTCCAATCTCAGCCCCATTGGATGTTTATAATAAGTTGTTATAAAAACTACGGCTTCAGTAAAAGATAGAATGGTTTCAACTCAATTCCTTCATTTTACTTCTCATTACAGAGGATAATTAAAAACAAAAAATCCTGGTTCACATTCATCGTTTAGACAAATACAAATAGCTTTGATGAGCATAATAGGGATGATGATTCTATTCATTTGAAAACTTATTTGATGTCTCTCGTTTAAATTAAATCATTTGTAACTAAAAAGTTACAAATGTTTGTTACTATCACATTTTTTACTGAAACCCCATTGATAACTATAGGGACAACCAACCCCATACAATGTGTCTTTGATGGTTAGTAACATGCTGTTAAAATAGGTTATAAGAATGAAAGGGATATTCATTTCAACCCAAGACCTTAAGCTTCCCTCTAATTTAGGAATGACTATTGTGAGATGTGTCGATGACGAGTGCGACAACCAACCCCGGTCTCCCGTACTTTGAGTTTTCAATTTACAACACGATGGGAAACAACTTGCTGATTTGGCCGGAGTGGGAGGACGGGTTATTCCACTCGAAGGTACATTAAACTGACATTCAAACGCTCTCTTAAACTTTCTGGCACTTGCCGAACGGCCGACCATTCTTGCATGTGAGAACATTGAACACAAACACTGAGAACATTTATCTGCCAACGTTGTTTGACCCGGGTCGAGGCCATGACCTCACAGGGCAGGCTAATATTGGAGGGCCTGTGTGTGGAGGCACCGAGGTGATGTAACACCTCTGGGGAATGAAGAGCAGGTGGCTGTAAACAATCACTGACCACATGCTGCTTCTTTTTTTAGCCAAATTTAACTTGGTATGTCCTGCAAGAACATATTTTAAAAGAAGAATACTGGTGTCATTGAGCAGGGAGCTATATTTACTTCTGTTTGTGTCCTGTTTATATTCCTCTTGTTTATAAACTCCACTTTACACTGCATGTGACATGTGTTTAGATTTTTTTACTCTCTACTTTAGCCATTTTTTAAATATGAACTTCAGTTTCAGATCTAGTTTGAAATTCACTGTCATCCCAGCGAACAAAGACATTGAACTGAATAATGATAGATGAAAAAAGAAAAAGAAAATTCAATTACTTGTTGGCAATTGTGATTGGATTCCTGATTTGACATTTTTGCATCATAATTTTGAACACATTATCATAACATAAACTTAATACAAACATGTTTTCCTGCAGCTGGAGAAGACAATTTGTAGTGCGTCTCTGTAGCACCACAATGCTTAATGCATTAATAACGGCACTGTGTTACACATTGTGTCTTCATTGAAAACCTGCAGCTCCTGTGATTTGAGTATTGCACTTGGGCGTTTTGCAATTTCAATTAATTCATCCCTGAAAGACGCACCAAATAAAGACATGACAATATGTGATGATGTCTCTCTTCTTGTGGGAGTCAGGTGACAGACAGGAGGCAGATCCTAACATCATACACACATAGATATGTAAACACTCGGGCACAATGAAACCACAATAGGACAGAAACTCTGATGAAACCAAATGAAGGTTTCATGTTTACTGTGATGGATTATCTGACGCAGGGAAAATTCAGGCTGCGGAAGCTGTTTTTCATACTGTAACGAGATATGAAGTCACCAAATGGCCTCTTCTGAAGGGAAGAAAACGAGCTCTGACATCTGAAAGCCGTCCTGAATTTGGTCAGCAGGAATAATGAAAGTTTACCTTTAACTATGGAAAACTGCTCTGAAGTGAGGACCCTTTGGACTCAACTAACAAAGAATTAAAAAGCAAGTAAGCACGTTAACGATTTTTTTTTTTTTTTAGGCTGACAAAATTCCACGATATTCCGTGACTTGCCCCAAGAATTTATTAAATTCCTGACTTTCCCTTTCAAGAATTGACTTTTCTAAATTCCACGACTTTCCAGAAATCCGGAATGACCGGTGGGATTATAACGCTGATGAAGAACTGCTGAGAATGAAACGACTGGAAATTCTGACCCAGTATTTGAACAAATGCATACAACTGCATTCACACACACATTCAGACACACACACACACACACACACACACACACACACACACAAGTAGAATCAAACACGATGAGGCGACTGTTGCATATTTCAGAACTTTTCATTTCTCTCCATGG
>OMLF01024766.1:3851-15278 GCA_900302615.1 Holocentrus rufus
ATATCATCCATCCGTGTCTGAAAAATAAGGAAAGTTGAGCTGGATTTCACTTTCAGGCCGATGTCACAGCTGCGCAGCTCTTCAGACAAATAGTGTTTTTTATATATATATATATATTGAGTCACTCAGAGTTGATCATAACTATTTATATACAACAACAAAAAAAATGCAACAACAACACATTGAGTCATTTTTGCTGGACAGAATTTATTAAGTAATGTTACCAGCAAATTATGAAGTGTATTGACGGCCCGATAACCTTAGCCAACATTTTAGATATGATACAAGACTCAGTGCAATAAATAAATACTAAACACAAAATAAAATAATAAAAATCCCTCATGCAAAATAAGCCCTTCAACTTTCAACGGTACGGTGGAAATTTTGTGTTATTATTTTATTCTTTTTCTTCCTCTCCCATTTATAAGGAATGTCGGACCTTTCGTAGTTCCTTTTTTAATCTTCTGTCCCATCTCGGCACCATGCCTAGACTAACAATCTTCATTTTTCAAGAGGCAAATTCATTTTTGCGGCTACCACTTAGTCCTAATGATGTTGCATAAAAAGAAAAGTTGGGGAAAAGTGGGAAATTCCCATTTGAGGATCTCATTTTTCGAGGTGCGGGTTAACTTCGGACAGATGTGAGGATATTTTCTTGGCTGAAAAAATGTAGTTTTTCCACAGCCAAAGTTGAAAAATCAAATTGTTATCAGACTGCTTTTATTGTGGTGCAGAATGCCCCTTGTGTGGTATAATGGTGGCCCGCTGCAGGGCGCCGGGAGGCTTCGGTATTTTTAGCCGGCGGTAGGGAGGCCTGGCCCGGGGAGCGTGGCGCAGCAGCCCCGCTGGGACGGCTGGGTGTTTGTGAGCGATGGTACCTTTCAGACGTGTTGGAAATGTGCTTACACATGCCCCTCCTGTAAAAATAGACCCCTTCTTTTATAAGTATGCATATATATATATATATATGTGTGTGTGTGTGTGTGTGTGTGTGTGTGTGTAAGATTGAGCTGGAGATGAAGATGCACTTTGAGTGGAATCTTCAATTTCTCACACAAAGTGTTTGGGGGCTTCAAACTTAGAGAAAAATATAAGGTGTGTGTGTGCGTATGTGTGTGCATGCGTGCGTGCGCGTGCGTGCGAGCGCCTGCGTGGGTACCTGCGTGCCGCATGTATTTGTGGAATCGTGTGTATGCCCTTACATTATATGTGCAGAACTGACGTTTATATGCATGTATCCTATGTGAATGGAACTAGTTATGTGCCCATTTGTAGGCACAGACATCCCGACAAGGAAAGGGATAGAACCAGAGGGAGGGAGGGAAAGAAAGAAAGAAGAAAGAAAGAAAGAAAGAAAGAAAGAAAGAAAGAAAGGAATGGGGGGCGGAGGGGTTGGGCCAGCAGTAGCAACATCAGACAGAGCGACTCTAGACTTGAATAATTCATAATGGGAGGTGAACACTTCACCCTTTAACACAGACACAAGTCGCCTTGCTTTGCCTGCACTGCGGCCTGCCAACCTCACACACATACACACACATACACATAGCCAGCCTGCAAAGACAAACAAAGCCCCCTCCGCTTTGGTCTGTACAAGCTGGGAAATATTAGGGAAACATTTTACATCTGTCTTTTCTATCCTATTCTGTGCTATTCTGCCTTATGGTGCTCTGTGGATCATTCGTAGCTTTGACGCCTCCTGCGCATTCACAGTATTTGGATGCATGCTGAAAAGTCTCTTTAAAAAAAATATAAATATTCTATTCTATCATATTCTGTAAAATTCTATTCTATTATATTCCATTCTACCAAAACCTATTGCATTCTTTTCTGATCTGTTTATATGTTCTTTTATGATCCATTCTATAGTGTCATTCTATTCTGTTCTATCCTATTCAATTTCAGTACATGGCATTCTGCTCTACTTCAGCACGATATTCTGTTTTGTCCCCTGCTCTTTTGCATTCGACTTTTCCCGTACAACAGCGATTCGGTGATAATGTATTTAAGTACATACAGAGTTGCTCAGTCCAGATGGGAGGGCGTTTGACTCTACCGACCAGCTTGTCTGACCGACGGCATGTTCCTCCTCTCAGCCAACATTTTAATTGTGTCTGTGGCTGAGGATTAAACTTCGGCGTGCATGTGTTGCGATCCCGTTGCCTATATAACACGATACTGTCTGGGAGGGTGTTTGAAGGAAACACAAGAGGACATGATGCCATGGCCATAGAGAATTAAAGTAATACGCCAAGTTTTCGGCAGATTGTCCCGTCACTCAGCGTCTCTGTTAAGTCATGAGAACAAATAGACACCAAAATCATCCAAGAGTTCACAGTCGATCTTTTCTCAGGTGCTCCATGCTTACACTTTACCATACTCTAGTCCAGTACTAGCATTATGTCAGGAGTGACCTTAGAAGCAGCGGCTCTAAAGCTAAGTGGTGGGCGGTCTTCAGTTACATGTAGCCAAGTCTGACGCTTTTGTTTAGATTGGTGGAAGTTCCATGAAATCTGCAGTAAACAATGTGCTGTTTGTGAACTACATGGGACTGCTTTCCCTTTTTGCCCTATAAAATGGAGGGTAGTAGGAAACTGTGCACAGCTAAAAAAAAAAAAAAAAATCAATGAATCACTGGTTAATACGTGGCTGTTCAGCTGAAAAATGTTCCAAAAATAGACGTGAATATATTAGCTAATGCTAATAATATTTTTTAAAAAAGGAAAATGTATAAATCTATAAACAATTGAGTTTAAAAAAGAAAGAGAGAAAGAAAGAAAGAATAATGGGTAACTTTTCATGACTGGAAGGTCAGTCTTCTCAATTTTTGCTTACTATCACTCACTGTATACTTCAGTGTTAGCATGGAGCTTACTGTCCTGCAATATATAGTATGCTAAAGTGTTAGCATGGAACACCAGAGCTAACAATCAACCGGGGACACATGGATGACTTTGGAGTCCACATTCTTATCATTTAAGTTCATCAGTGGACCAGAAACTCAGCGTTTGCCTGTAACAATTTCTGGTTGCCCATGATGAGCTGCTCCTCTTCTGGTCCCTCTGCCCAGCTGTTGTCTGGGGGTTGGTGTGCATGTGTGTGTGTGCGCGTGTGTGTGTGCGTGTGTGGAGGTTTGTGTTATATATTGATTCACCTGTTTTTACCACCATGATGTTTTGCTCCCTCTCAGACAGGCTGGCTCAGTTTGCTATTAATACTCCTAGTTCCCGTTTAGAGTCACTCCCTGTTAGGGCAGGAGCTGCATGCTTGACTGACGCTAGCTAGCGAACTGTATGTGTGCATGTGTGTGTTTGTGGGACTGGGAGAGAGAATGTCGGCAAATGCATGTCGATGCTGAGTGCGCATGCGTGGGCGTTTGTGTGCACGCATACTGTATGTGTGTGTATGCGGGTGTGTAAGTGGAAGAATGAATGCCAGGAAAATGTGTGTAGCTGCTCATATTTTCACGTGTTACCGTGTGTGCATCTTTTTGTATGCATGTGTGTATGCATATATCTGTGTGTGTGTGTGTGTGTGTGTATGGGGGTGCTGATTTCCCCAGCCCCAGTGCAGCTGGAGGGGGCTTTTTCCTCATGCGATATGAGAGCAGTCTAATTTTCTGCTCTCAAATTCCCCCGCTCGGCTCAATTTGAGTGGTGGGCTCAGCTCGTTGAGAAATGTAAATTGGAAGCAATGGGCCTGAGTGCTGAGCTGCTATTATCTGACATGAACAGATAGCTTTATTAGGCCCTAATAGGAATCTGTCTACTGCCACTCAGCCGGCTGAACAGCCTGGCACGGCTACAACTCAGGTGAGCCTCAATTTAGTGGCTTTTTGAGCCTGGAATTCGATAATAAGTCTCCGAAGCGTGGGTGTGTGCAAGTGCATGTCTCCTCGCTCGCTCTCTCCTTTCCTTTCCATCTTCTTTGTAGCCATATCAGCTGATAGCTCTTGCCTGGAGAAAAATAACGATTTTCATCTCGGCCTTTATTCTATTATGAAACAAAAATGAGTTCACAGCGTGGCGAAATTCAGTTTTCTTCCCCACGAATTTTGCTCCCGCTCCTCGTGATGGGCGGATCGCACCGGACGAAAATAGAGTTTTCACGGCGTTGCAGCAGCTCCTCGTATAACCCACAAAACACTCGCTTTGACTGTCTTTGGAGTGTGTGTACACTCTTGTTTACCATAGCCATGAATGGAGGAACCGGGGGAGAATATTTCCCCCATATTTTCACACTGAATAGAGCTACAGCTGCAGGGCCTGTATCTCTGTCTGCACTGCTGCTTTACTTTGCTGTGTGTTTGTGTGCGTCTGAGTGTGGGTTTGTGTGTGTGTGTGTGTTTACACTGTTGACTGCTTTGCTCTCAACAGGACGAAGAGAAACAGGCTGAGTCAGTTGCAGGCTCTATCTCTATGGGATAGAGAGACAGGGGACAGTGGAATTTTATTGCTCTCTATCCATTTTCATTAGCTGATTATCCACATATCCTTACTTTGTTCACACGTGCCGCTGAGTGTGCATCTTTTTAATCACTGCGACATACAAATTCATGTGTATTTTTGCTGCATGATTACCACATAAAAAATGTGGTACAGTCTGTAAATATGAATTAATTATGGTGAAGAATTTCATTCCAAAAGGCTGCTTCAGAAAAGGAAAAAAAAGTTACTTGATGTCCATTACTTAGTATTTTAAAAAATGCAGATGATTGCAAAAAAAACCTAAAAAAAAAAGTTGGTGTCTTATGAATAAAGTGCCCAACAGACAATTAATTTAATATTTGAAGCTGAAGCGTATTTTAACAGTCTTCAGAGATGACATGCCAATGCTTATGTATTCTTCCATAAAATCTGCAGAAAATATGTTGGAGTCTTGTTCAATATTTTGCAATTGGTAACACTTCAGCCCACCAGAGCTTTATCGACCATGTTTTCATTTTCACACTTTTTTTGTCTAGTGAAACATAATTCGCACTATAAAATGCCATATTAGTTTTTTCCTCAGTTGAATATAGAAATGAATACAAAACAAGCTTAAATCATTTGTTTACTTATGGTGAGTTTTAGCTCACATAATAGCAGCGGCGAATATTATCAACGACTTTTTCACAGTTTTACTTGAAGTGACAGACTTCACGGTGCTGCATGTGCTTATTATGTGTTATTCCGCTGCAGGCCATGAAATGCTAAACCACTCGGATAGGGCCCTTTTACACCTGTTGTTGCTTTTTTGTACAATTTAGCTGGAATACAATTACATCTGACGTTAAAATGAGCCCGAAACCGGATTTCTTTTCCCCCTCGCAGAAATCTAGATTAATGTGAATATCACTTTCTTGCGTATTCTTCACGCCCTTTAAAATTCACAGTAAATACCCCGGCTTGCTTGTTCATATCCACAAGTGTCCTGTCAATCCATTTTTGATTAGCATATAAGCTGCCTGAAGCCTGCTTCATTTGACAATGGATGGAAGTTTATTTCTGTTGACGCAGTCTTTACACATGGATTGGAATTTCATTTATGTTTCACTCATTTATTGTCAGCAGAGTTGGGGAAGTTGCTTCCAAAATGTGATATATTACTTGTTACTCCTCATTAAAAGCAGAGTAATAACGTTGCTTTATTACCTTCTGTACATCATGACTCATTAAGCAATTTTCCTGCGGGGATCAAAAAAGTTTTCTGAATCTGAATCTGAATTATGTTACTTTAATATTACCTTCACTATTGGCAAGTTTTGTTGACAAGTCCAATAAGTGGTAAATGATTGAAAATCATAGCTTATACAGAGAAAAATAATACCTATTAACTTGCTTTATCACAAATCCATGTAATGATTTAAAAATACCAGAAAATATTGATTAAAAAAGTCCATAAAAAGTTCTACATATCAAAATGTATGTAGGCTAAATTATTTTGAGAGCTGCTTATTGAAACAATAACAATAATCTAATTAAATGTTGAAAGCAAAACATATTCAACATGAAAAAGTGAATGGAAAATGGAAAAAGCTGACCTTAAGAATGAATAACCAGGCCACTTTCTATGCCACTAAAACTGAAGTATGGGTTGTATCTCATTAATAAAAGCTTTTCCAAATGCTTGTGTGTCATCCGTTGCATCAGTAACTGTCATAATATTGCTCATTTACATTTCAAACACTGATTCGTTACATTACTCTGTGGTCAAATGCATCTCCAGCCAGCTCTGGTCCTGGTTTAAGTAGCGCATTTTCAGAAAAATTAAGTTTTTCTTGAATTGATTCTTCAAATGTTGACTTTCTATGTTTCTCCTGGCTATCTGAGTTGTAGTCGGCCCGGTCAGGCAATCTCGGCTTTGATGCCCTACACAGGCAAGACAAGAAGGCAAGCCTGCACTGTTTAGTTAGCTTATGAACTGTAGGTGTGTGTATGAGTGTCTGAGTGTGTGTGTGTGTGTGTGTGTGTGTGTGTGTGGCAGCTGGGTAAATAGAGTAGTGATCAGGGCTAGAGGTTGGTGATCTCTGGGGCCTCTTGTGGGATTAGATATAGGCTAATTGGGGCTAACAAGGACTAGCCACTCATCCATGTTTTCTCTGCTTTTCCCTGTCTTGTTCTCTTCCTCAGTCAACCTACTGGACTCCAAAGCAAGCCAAGGGGAGTTAGGGTGGATATCCTACCCATCACACGGGGTGAGTATATTATAACGCCATTAAGCCACATTTCACTGACAGTTACGTGCTATAGAGGAAAAGAATGAGACAGAGATGCCATAACGGGAGGAGCATGATGCAGTCGGGAGTGCAGATTGACCCGCTTTTCTTCTGAGGTTTTTGTCCATTCTGTATGTCTTGGGCTAAAAGTTAAGGAGCTTGCCATATGGTCAAAATGCTTAAGCTAAAACAATGCTGCATGTTTGTGTGGGCGTCTTTGTGGGGTCAAAGAATGATCATAGTATTAAAGAGTCTTAACACACAAAATCGTCCACACAAGAAGGTACATAACCCTGTTATTTTGAGTCAACACCAACCATACACAGCATTTCACTCCATGAAAATAATGCAAATCTATTGTTGCCATTTTTATTCACTCACTTTTCTTTAACTCACATCACCCCATTCTGGAACTTAACAGAAGCTTGATCGGCGCGCACACGCTTTGATCCAGTCGTAAATTCAAGAGAGATCACACATTTGCGTGTAACAATTCGGCCACAGGCTGCGTTTGTTTCATTCAAAGCCCATTCTGTAATTACAAAAATCCACAGCGATCACTTTTAAAGTATGATCATTGCTTGTCTAGTCTGTCTTTTTTTACTTACAACAGCAGCAAACATTTGACAAAAATGCTCACAGAATTGTGGCGACCTCGGACGACTCAGCCGGAAAAGTTCTGCGCAGCCTCATCTATCAGTCTCTCTCAGCTACCACAGTCCCTCCATTGGGCTCTCTCAGTGTGTTTATTTGTCTAGCTAGTTAGACTACTGGGCCTCAGGGCTGGCCCACCGACACACACACATGCACACACACACACACGCACGCACACACACACACACACACACACACACACACACACACACACACACACATATACCTACTCCATTTTCCTTTATTAAGTGTTAGAATTACTCCTTGGCAGTGGCTTAAGGTAATCCAGTCATTTGTTCCGTGGAGCTGCCAAACCTCGTTTCCCTCCACCATATACACTGCTGGCACCGTCAAAACGCCGAGGGTTTCTTCATGAGGTTGAAAAAAGAAAAAATAAAGAAAAAATAAGAAAAATGCCTTGAGGAAAAACTGTTGGCTGTTTAACATGCACTTAGTCTGAGGACAATTGCAGGCAATTTGTATGACCTTTCAAAAAAGAGATTTATGTCGTCGGGCTAAAAGAAGTTATTCATATTTGGAGTGCAAGATGGAGAGTGTGTAGCGATGTCGGGGAGGTGAGCCAGCAGCGAGTATATGGGAGTGTGTGTCAGAGGTTATGCAGCGCTCGTACGATGAGCTCTGTTTTCTTTCAACTTGTTTGCTTTGAACGAATTCACCCCCCCAAAAAAAGCATGCAGCGATGTAGTTGACAAAATGATGGAGGAATGTGGGAGCCAATGTCATTTTTATATGAGAATGCCTCTGGAGACGCAGAGAGAGGGGACAGGAGAGGACAAGAGAGAGAGAGGGAGAGAGAGAGAGAGAGAGAGAGAGAGAGATATTGCTGATGATCAAGTCCTCAAGGTGAATCATCTGTAATTACTCACGTCATCCACTGACTGCGCTCCGATAAGCAGCCTGCCCTAGGAGACCGCCGCTCACAAATGATTTCTCATAATGTGGCAGTGGCGCTGAGGCCTTGCACACACACACACACACACATACAAACACACACACTTACATTGATGGAGAGGCTTAGGCTATTGGCCTGCCGAGACACAAAGTGCTCCGGTCAGAACAAATTAAGAGCTTAGTCTCCCCCGGATGTTGACTCCGTAGCCACTGACTGGACTGATGAGCAAGTGTGTGTGTGTGTGTGTGTGTGATCCAGATTTACTGTTATCTGTCTAAGAGGCAGGCTGATTGCTGAGCAGTGTCCAGGGGGCTTAGCCCTCCACAATACTAAAGAGTGTTAAAGATTACACTCGTGCATGCTTTGAAAGCATTCTTCAGCAACAAACCAACATCATGGAGAGCGGCTGTGCATACAGAACAGAAAATAAGTATAAATAAGTAGAATATGGAAGATCTATTTTTTGGTACATGCAGCCAGCAGGGGATACTACTGCATTGTTGCTATTCCGATTTGAAAAGTCCAAATTTGGTTCTGTCTCAAGCTTTCAGAAGATGCAAATGATGAAATGGCAACCAGCTGTTTAAAATATGTAAACTCTCTGCTTTGCGATCTAGTTCTAAGTTCTAGTGGTTGCAGAATAATAGCAGACTGGCTAGTAAGATAAAAACAAAAATTCCCCCCTCCCACCCCAAAAAACATGACTGGGCTGCCTCAGGGCTCAGTGGGCAGACCTAATGCTCCAAATAAGGGTTAGGACATAGAAATCATAACAAGGAAAGCCTTGTCTCCTATTTGCCTTTTGGTCCATTCCTACCTGTGAATGAGGCCCCGCCCTCTTTTCCCCTCACCAACAGGCACAAGACAACAGCTATAAAAGTAAGCTATGCAAAGAGGATGTGGCACTAGAAAGCTGCAGAAATAATGAGCAACAAAGAAAAACAGACTATGGCGGAAAAGTTACAAAGACAGAGGAAGCCTCTTAAAACTTTTTCTGAAAAAAATAGAAAAATGATTGACCTTTTAAGTACTGCCGCTACTAGCAAGGACAGTGATTATGCTAATAGACCTTTTTTGCAGCAGGTTCTGTTCCATTTAGGTCTAACAGAGCCAGGGTCCTGCTATTGTTCATGGAACACCTGCTAAATGGAACAGAACCTTCATTAATGTCATTAGTAACACCTGTGTTTACCTGCTCTTTCATTTCAAAATGGCTGCTGTGGAAAAGGACTATGTCAACAAAAACATAGCGCATGTAGCATCACATGGCGAAGAGGAGGAAGCCATAACTGAGGAGACAATGTGGACAAAAATTTATCTGAAAATGAGCTTGAGTGTAACAACAAATGTGGCAGGGAGAGAGAGAGAGACTTTCTGGTAGATAACAGTACTGTTTTAGCTAACAAGGCTAATAAGCTAGCTAACCAGCTAGTGACAGAAGTGGTCTATATAACATTTACATATTCAGTGGTTTACCCATACACAGCTGTTTTTAATTAATTCAGTTCATAGTTATTAAAGGTAACATAATGGTTTTCTTTTAAAAGGTTCTCAAACCACCTGCACTATATTAGAATATTTTATTTCCTGAATGTAGCCAAACAAAAAACATAGTGACATTTTGAAATATCTTAAACGATTCCCTTGTGAAATCATAGAATTAGGATTTAGAGCACTTTTTTCCACACCTCTATCCAACAAAGGACTTAGAACATTTATAAAATACTTGAATTCACTGTTCACAAATTATACCTTTGCAAAATGTTAAAATGATAACCAAAATGAAATGAAATGAGTGATTGACAAAATGCATGTGTTATGATTTTGATGCTTGACACATTTGCTAGTTTTTTTTTCTTTAGATTAAACTAGGCTAATAAATATGATATGCAGGTCCATTCAGGCTCTATAAATAAAGGTTTATTTCTATTCATTCACAAACTTTATCAAATATTTGGGGATTGTTGCCAAGCCAGTTGGCCTTTGAAAAGCAGCCAGACAATGTTGTGTTTCTCAGTGACTATTACAGTAACTAAACCAAACAGACATATGATACGGACATATGATCATATGGGATATTTTTTCAACTGGGACAGTCCTTTATGTGTTTATTGGAAGCCTTAGAGTGTGTGTGTTTGTGAGTTTTGAATCACTTTGAAAGTGCTACTTCATGTCGCTCCTATCAGTCTCTACATTAATGTACAATAGCTGCACCTGCAACTTAAAGGGTAGATACAGTATATTACAGCCATTTATAACCTGGTCTTTCATTGAAGCATTTTTATGATGTATTAAATTAGAAAATGTGAATAGAAACACATTTTTGTTAATATTCCTCAGCTTTGGCATTTTTTTTTCAATAGTTGCTTTAGAAGGATTTTGCACTATGCAGTGAATAGTGATGTAAATGTAAAGTTAAGTCAGGGTCATTGCACAGCAGTTGAAAAGTGACTTTTGGGTACTGAAAAGTTTTCTGTTAAATTTGACTTTCCATTTTTGTCTTTTTACTTTTTATTTACTTTTACTTTTTTTTTAAATTCTATGTTGAGGAAGCCTCAACCTAGCTGATGGAATCACAAATAATTTTCTTTTTATGACATTTTCAAAAGGTCATTTAAAATTTGCTTGGCAATTGAATGGAAACTACGGCACCACTGTACAGAGATGTTTGCCACAACAACAGAACTGTAACATCACAAAAAAAAGGAAGAAAAGAAAAGAAAAGAATTACAGATAAAGAAAAAGAAAAAAGAGCTGCATGTGCAGTTTTCCTTGTAACTGGCTCTGAATTTTGGGGCTGGCGATACAGTGCTGTGTTAGTCTGTTACAAAACCTAAATTACAATGCCATCAACAGAGGCTTTGTATCTTGGTGAAGAGGCTTGACTGCTATAGAAAAAGGGCCCTGACTGTATTATCAGAAAAAATAACACTGGGAGGTGGTTTTGCAAATCTCTCTTTAAGCTGAGGGAAAGTAGGATCGCCTTTCCACTGCATATACTGTCAAGAATAATGAGAAACTCTATCATGTGCTGGAAGCCACACACACACACGCACACACACACACACATAGAGTATACTCATGCACACTTCTACATGTGCACAAACCCATGCATTCAAGAACACATTTATACGCGCGCACACAGACCCGTGCACACACACAC
>OMLF01024806.1:9189-20673 GCA_900302615.1 Holocentrus rufus
TATTTGTGTCTCTTCATGGGCAAGTGTGTGTGTGTGTGTGTGTGTGTGTGTGTGTGTCTGAGCGCGTGTGGTTAGTGGTGGGCATTTGCTCCCCGTTTCTGTGTTTGCTCTACTAGCAAGAGCCGAGCATCCAGTAATCAGCACAGAGCCCGCAGACAGGCTGCTGAACACACACACACACACACACACACACACACACACACATACACATACACAAGCACACACAGAAACACACATCCATACAAGAGCGGATGTACATATACTCACAAAGATACACACACGGGGATGCACATACGCACAGAAATACACACACACACACACACACACACACACACACACTGTGGCTGTCATGTGTTAGTGTGTCAGCGAGTCTTGTGTAGCCAGAGAAACGTGACTAGATTGAGAGCAGATTCAGCACCCGTGTGTGTCTGTGTGTTAGTGTGTGTGTGTTAGTGTGCGTATGCATTATTTTGTGCGTGCGTGCGTGTGTGTGTGTCAGAGTAAAGCCAGGCGTTAGTCACGCTTGGTGAGATATGAAAGAGCAGGGGATCCTCTGCCGTAAGGGACTTCTCACACACACGTGCTTCATCTTTCTCTCTCTCTCTCTCTCTCTCTCTCTCTCTCTCTCTCCCTCATTTTCTCAACATTTCTGTCCCTTCTTGTTCTCTCTATCTCCTCCACCACTCACTCTCATATTTTATTGGCATGAAGTACAAAAGTACTTTTTGCAAAAGCAAGTAGAACATCAAATAACAGATTATAACCAGATTTAGCAGGCGACTGTGAATGTGACATCTATACAAATAAATGGTTCAATAATGTCATGTTAGCCAATCCGCTAAATCAACAGACTCATTTGTCAAAGGACAAACAAAACGTTTTTTTCATTGTTTTCTCAGAAATTGTAGCAGGTGAATACACATTTTGCTGCATGGATTTCCTCCTGCTGCTTTCCCTCTCTCTCTCTCTGCATTCCCTTCCCTCCCTTTCCCCTCTCCCTGGCCACATTGCTGTGATAGTAAACATCCCATATGGCTTGGTTTCACTTTGTTGCTCCGACTTAACGTGCCCCGTACCATGGTGACGTAATATGATGGGATGGCAGAGACAGTACAGTCACAAACACAATGCATGCAGTACATTACAGTTATACACGGGCCACTTGCACTGGGTATCTATAGGCTTCAGAGAGACAATTTTAAGACTTTGTAAGAGCATTTTAATGGTCGGTGGAATTGAATTTGAGACCAATTAAACAACTAAAATGAACAAAAAATATAAAATAATGACTATTTACAATTGGAAATAGTTAATGAAAGTTCTAAAATTATCACTGGACAATACAGAGCAAAGGACACAAGGACATTATTCAGGGACATGACGTCCAATTATATTCATTAAAGCAAATGTTTTATAAACAAAGCCTGTTTAAGCCATAGAGAACTGAAATTAAAGTTGCAGTTTGTATGCAGTAGATTAGCCTCTCTGCCATTTTGTTTGTTCCAAAAACCTTATGGAAAATATCAATGATATTTTTACAAAATATTTTCCACAGGGAATTTGGACAACACATTGAATGGTAGAAATGCTGACTTATAGCCTAAAAATTACATTGGACTTCAGTTTGATGTTTTATCTGTATTCTGGCAACACTGTTATCCAACTATAGAGCTGCATCAACTGAAACCTGCATAAAAGAATGAAAAAACATTTAAGTACCAGACATGTTAAAACTTCTAAGGCCTTCAGTTTAGATATTTTACTTTAATCAAATATCTCACCTAAACTGAATATATTTAAGACTTTCAGATTTTTAATGATCTGCAGATGCCGTGTTGCAAGGTAAGAGTAATGCAAGATTTTTCTTAGCTGATGAAACCAGGGCTTGAGTGAGGAAAGTGTCCTCAGTATGAATACACACACAGGCCTGGGCAGAAATACAGGACCAGATTCATTTATTTTGAATGTGTTTAAATGTCTGACCTAGTTGAGGTGCATTTGATTTATCTTCCCAGACATTTTAACCAACTCAGAAATGGACACATTAATGGCAAGGTAAATTGAATTGCTGTCCTCCTGTATTTAAAATGTACTCTATTTTACATGAAGTCACCTCTGCTCTCTGTCTCTGTGCTTTTCTGCCTTGCTTGTCTCTCATTCTCTCTCTGTATCTCTAACTGCATAGCGTCATGCTGATTTTGTGAGATGGGACACGCTACATATAAAGGGTTAAGAAAAATGGTATTTCATAAAAGAGTCATTAAAATGCACACAAGTAAATTCAAAGACTGATAAATAGTGATTAAAAAAGCTCATGGGTAAAAAAAAAGGGGTTCAATGATTTAAAATGTCCATTGTTTAAGGTTATTTACAAGATTAAAAATTAGGAAGACCGCATGTAAATAAGTTAACAGTAACAAATGCCCCCTACATTTTATTTAATTTTCTGTTGTTATACAATTGTGCAAATATTGCAAATGACTGTTTTTTCTGAGTGTGTACCACTATAGCCCACAAGGTGGCGCATCTGGCTGAGGAATACTATAGTGCAGAGACCGGAACTGCAGAATAAATTCAGCGGTCAGCTAGAACACATCTATGTACTCTCTGCCTCTTTCTTTTAAACTCAGCTTGGTAAATATTCCTCAATACTAATCTTATGCACCGAAATCTGAGAATTTACCCCAGATGTAAGGTTTGGTTGAGTCGATTAATGTTTTTGTAGAGAAAAACGTTAGTTATAAGTCAACCGGTGTGTCCGAACAATATGAGCAAAGCTGGTGGCATTTAGCTAGCAAAGCCACAGCCGTGTAGTCAGCGAGTTGAGGTGAAGGTGCAACGGGTTTCTGTGGGTTATCTCATGAATATTTACCAGTCAAGGAAATAATGTTTATGCTAATTCTTGTTTAGGTAGAATACTGTATTAAGGTTAATGCAGAAATTGTGGTGATGTGCAATACCACCCTAAGAGTTATGCTTCTACTTGAGTGACATTTTATTTTGTTATGCTAAGTAAAGTTACTAATTGTCATGAAAGATATGTAAAGAAGGGTTTGAGACACTTGTGAGTATTAACAAAATATACTTGTTGCTAGAAATACTGTTTAATGTATATGTCTCAGAATTAGTTTATCTAGGTTATTGGTTTATTTTAAATGTATAAACAGTGAAAGAGAAATGGGGAATTTATGGATAATTACCTGACACAATATGTTTTGTAACGTTTAGTTTTATTGTGATTACTTAATGGTGAATGGGTTTTCACATGGACTTTTATGGACTCATTCCAGGTAACTCATTCACACCAAGTGTTAAACATTGAGTGAATGTTTATATTTGATTCATTTTGATACATGCAGAATGAATTCAGCGGTCAACTAGAACACATCTATCTACTCTCTGCCTCTTTCTTTTAAACTCAGAGTCAGGAGAGTAACATACACAACAGCAAACCTGCACATAAAATTATTGAAATCCAGCTTATACCGCCTGTTTACTGTGCAGACGTCAGCTCCTTGTACCGTGCTGGGGCTTCCTAGTTGGAAAGGAATCAGAGTGGAATAGATCTTCATTGGGCCTGGGGGGACTTCGTCTCGCAAATAACGACAGTCAGCAGTGTACAAAAACACACACAATGCATACAGTATGCATTCATTACGTAAATTACACTACAGCTCCTCTGGGAGCCACAACATCAGAGGACGTCCTCAACAGAGTTCAGCATGAAAATCACATGGTAATGGTACAGCAGCTGTGTTTTTGAGAGAAGCGAACTGTTAAAGTCTCTTTTTGGTTCTGCCGTATGGCATTTTATTGAGGACAAGCTGCAGAGAGCACTGTGCTGATTCAGGACAGATGCAGGAACACAATCTACTATGGCTAGTATTGAAAGAGTTCACTGAGTGTTTGGGACATTAGCCCATTGGTCAGTTTGTTTAGTTATGAAAATATAGACTGCAAAGTCATCCAAGTGTCCCCAGTAGATCGTTTGGCTCTGTTGTTTTATGCTAATTCCATGCTAGTCTCCCATGCCAGACCTTTCTCTGCAAGGCAGGTCTGGCATAAACTCATTCAAGGATATGTGAAATTGTGAAAAATAAATAAAATAAATGTCACAAACAAACATGGGGTGGGGGGATAGATAGACAAATCACCGCAAAAAACAGCAGACTGACAAAAGTGCAAGACGTATGACATGAGGCAAGCCTGGCTTTTTACACATACTTGTCAGAGTTTGTCATCATTTCCATGTAGCTGTTAGTCTGCTCTCCTAACAATTGAGCTTGCTGTTAAGGACTGATTGAAGCAAAGCACACAGAAATCATGAACCCAAAAACACAAGTTGACAGAGCCAGTGGGAGGAAGGGGAGGGTCTATCCAGCCAGTCAAGATCTGTTTTCCCAGACAGACTCCATGCTCTCCAAATTAAGAAAATAAAAACTTTTAAGAGCTCTAAAGCTAAATGGTAAGAATTTAAATTGATGGCTATGTCTGGCTGTTTTGTGCTGATTGCTACAATTTATACTATGTACAAATGTACAAATTTAACATACTCTTTTGATCTATCTGGATCTCCTTTCAATGTTTCCATATCTGAAGATGCGGGCTAATGGGAGTCTGTGTACATCCAACGGTCCCTGCACTGTAGATGAATACATACAGTAGCTGTTCACCTGAAATGGTGAACAACTAAGGTATTCAAAAGGTATTCCTGGCTAATATCAGATATATTTTATATTCAAAAATGATAAATTTACCATCTGCATGGTTAAAACCACTAACACCTTTATATTACTGGGAGGTTTACTTAATTTGGAAAATATGAGCTGCCTACTGTAAGTCATGACCAGTGTTGGGGGTAACGCATTATAAAGTAACGCGTTAGAGTACTTAGAGTATTATTTCCAGGTAATGAGTAACCTAACACGCTAGTTTGCAATTCAAGTAGTCCCTAACCAAGTTACGTTTTCAAACGAGCCTCACGTTACCTTTTTACTTTAAAAGTGATGTTCGTCCTGTTTTTGTTGCTATAATTAAAAAAAGAAAATTAAAAGAACAAAAATTCTGATGCATTTTGTACTCTCTGTGTATTTTCTGCTACTTCTCTCCAGCTGGTGCGTAAGCCGGTGTTGTAAGCCTGCGTGCGTAAGCTTGTATTTTTGTTATTATTATTTTTGTAAGCCTTAAAATTGACCCAGTTTGGTGGTTATTAGTTGGACGTTGAATTATGCAGGCCACTGTTGGCTACTTCAAGCTCGTACCCGTGTATTATTATTTTTTCATCCCGTACCTCTGAATCTGTGCAGCTTGCTGTCAGATCGTTAGAAGCCAAAAGGCTGCACAGCGGTGTCACTTGTCACTACCTCTGTTTTGTTTACTTAACGGATGTACTTGAAATCATTCAGTTTTGTTTCTTTGCAGTTTAATTGCACAAACATATTTTTCTAGTTCTCAACATGTTTTAGTCAACGTGTTGCTCTAGCCTGCACTGAGCTCCGGACCGGTACACTCTTGATTTTGTGTTTAATTGTTATGAAACAATTTTTAATAAAAAGCTGTAAGGGGATACTGTGCATGTCATTCCTGTTATTAGCCTGCAGAAATAACGATTATGGGCCACAGACTAGGCTATGCAATGATGGCCGAGTCAATACATTAAAAGGTTCATTGGATAATTTGCACAGGAACTGAAAAGGGGTTTTAACGCAATGCAGAAGTGAACTATAAGTAATCTAACACGTTACCTTTCTCAGCAGGTAATCCAGTAATGTAACTAATTACTTTTTAAAAGCAGTAACTTTGTAACTTAACAAATTACTTTGAAAAGTAACTTTACCCAACACTGGTTATGACAACCAAGATGAAATAACCCATGTTCCTCTTCATCCTGCCAAAGGCACATATTTCCATATTTTATAAGAAATCCATCAGGAACATCTTTTCACCTTCAGTCTCTGATGCCTCCCACTTTGAAAACCTCTGCCATACAGTCTCTCATACTCACCTTTAGACACTGCATGAGGTGGAGTTTGTCATGACAGCTGCGCACACTGAAAATACTGGCTAGCACCTGACTGAATCTAACATCTACTGCTACTGAAGGTTCAATGGACATTCCAAATGACTGGAGCGTGTGATGAACGCAGGTCTTGCAATGTTGATTAAAACAAATTTCAAATGAGATGAAGCACTGTCCAGTTTACTTCATGAAACAGACATTACATGTTAAAAGCTTAGTTGGTAATTGCTGTAGTGCATGAGCTTATGGTTCATACACTAACACATTATAATCGCTTATACCTGTGTCCCACAAAGGTGCTACCATTGTCAAATTAATTATGATACCTTGGTGTAATTGCCACAAACACGAGACTACTGTGAAGACTGGTAACCTCATACCATTGGTATTGTTAGTGCTAGTGATGCTCAAAATTAAAATCACACTTCCCACACTCCGTTATTTCATGACCCTCTTTCCCCTCCAAAACATCTTTGTAACAAGCAATGCTCCAACGTTTGAGCAAAATACCCTTTTTCCAATTTACACAGACTGAGACAACAGGTTGGATGCCATTTTCACCTCTGTATGTCCACTGGTTAAGTTCCTATAAGTAGCATTTTGTGTTAGCTAAACACAGACAGAAGGATAACGTGTTCAGCAGTTGTAGTTCCTACCATCTAAATTCTCCTAAAATTACTTAAAAAAAAATAATTCCAAAACGTATTCAAATACACGACACATTGTATAAATAAAACTGCTTTGGAGTTACGGTGAGATTTATTTTTTCACTTTGACGGAGCTAGGAGCTAGACTTCAAGTCTTTATGCTAAGCTAACAAAATGTTACCCACAGGAACCAAACCAGTGGGCATACAGAGATGAAAATGGTATCGAACATCTTGTCTAAGTCTGGGTAAGTTGGGAAAAGGGTATTTTGCCCAAAACGTTGGAGTATTCCTTTGACTGAAGAAGATGAACATGCATGCAATTTTTGTCCACGCAGACTTTCACTGCTTACACCATTTTGCTGGAAACCAGTTGCACAGGCAGATCAGTCGCCTGTGCCTATTTTGTGCCATAAAGCACCAAAGATTCCCCTGCAACTTGGTGGCACACATGGGCGCAGAAGCCAGAAGAGTCTCTGCTTTCCAATCTTCTTGGCAAGGATCTTATCTGTTAATGATCAATCTACTGATGTCTCAAAATGAATGTGGTAATGACCGATTCAAGTTAAAATGACACATGTATCACCTTTAAGTATAGTGATATTGGATGTTCAAATCTCTATAGCCACTGAAGATGTCTTTACACAACAGCAGAAGGAGCACCACTTTGATCTAGCTGTCTCCCTTTCATGAACTCAAGTTCATATCTGGATAGGCAGTGGTATTTCACATCAAAAAGGCACATACTTCAAGTCAGTATACTATGAGCAAATCCCAGCCCCAAAGGAAATAAATAAAAAGCAAGGAAACCAAAATAAAAATGCAGCCGCATTCATGACCTTTTACGTAAAGGTACAAAAAAAATTAATGTGTCAAAAAATAAAAATAGCAAAAAAAGAAACTACATGCACTTCCTAGAAGAACGTAACAATTAATGAATCTTAAAACTTTGGTGCTTCAAGTCAGTAAATTTGGCCAAAAGAATTTCACAACACAAATCCTGATAAAAATCTTTCGTCTTAAAAAAGGACGCCAGAGTTGCTTGCTCTGATTTGGGTGATGGTCTGCTGACCCATGTCCATATTTTAACAGCAGTCCCATTCGGCAGAGTCTGGCCCTGGATGACCACTTGTCCTTGAGGTTAGTTAGCAGCTGAAGTATGTGCTTATGTGCATTGACGAGCCATTGGCTACATTTACATGCACAGACCAACCTGGCTATTGTCAATACTCTGGTGAAGGTCTTGCTCAGGTAAATCTGTGAACACAAACATCTGAGTCTTCTGGATGTCATGAATGAAACAGAAGACTTTAGTAAGCCGGGCATCCTAACCAGGTTTTTCATAACCGGATCATGAGCTTACCAACTTACTACTCGAACCCAGCTATGCTGACATACACTGACCCAAACCAGGTTAACAACAGCAATCTGGTGCATGTAAACATAGCCAGTGTCCTGTTCATAGCACCCGCCGTCCCTGTGGCTGTTCCTTCAGCTCTGTCGATGTCTCTGGGGGAAGCTGAGAGGAGCCGCTGGGTCTCCCATTCTCCTCCACCAAGCCCTCCTTCTTCTTCTCCTCCTCCTCCTCTGCCTTCCGCTTCTCTGCCTTGGTCTTGAACCTCAGCCCATGGCCTGTGGACCACATGCAAATGTCAGAGTAGCTTTCTGCACATGTAATGTCTAAACATGCAACAATCAGGCTAGAAAAACAGATCCTGAATGAGATAGTTGGGGTGTGGCTGCACTAAGTACAACTGTACAGTTGAATTTAATTTGTTCCAGTGAGTAGCATTCCGTGTTAGCTTAGCATAAAGACTTGAAGTCTACAGGAGTCATTAGCCCCAGTTGTGTAAATAAGACAATTCTGAGTTTCTGTAAAGTTTATTTTTTTCACTTTGATGGAGCTAGGCTAATGACTCCTTTAGACTTAGAGTCTTTATGCTAAGCTAACATGAAATGCTACCCATAGGAACTGAACCAGTGGACGTACAGAGGTGAAAAAGGTATCAAACATTTTGTATTCCTTCAAAGAAAGTAATCTATATTTACATAGGCAACGTTCTAGAAAAGAAATAACAGTGTATGAAAATTACACTGGACACGGAGAGCAGATCTACAACACTACACTTTCAATTGGCCATCTACAAACTGACATTATTATCTATGTGTATGCATATACTGTGTGTGTGTGTGTACTGACTTGGACAGTCGGCCACCTCCTTGTATGCCTTCTTCTTGCAGCAGCCTCGACACAGATTGAAGACGCATTTATTTCCCTATGAAGAACAAGACTTATTAGTGCCCGCCACTTCTCTTCCTAGTGTCATATATTGGCCTCATCCATTTACCATATGAATCACACAAAGACAGTCAGCTGGTTGATTAAACTGACTGGCTGACATTCCACTTACCTTTGGGTTCCCACATTGCTCACATTTAATGTACTTTGCTGCAAAAAAGAAAGAGATATACTTTGTCAGAGGAGACTCCACCAGCTTTCTACTAGTATGATTCAAACCAAATTTATTGATTCGTGTGGAAAAAATATCGTCATTTTACTTAACTGCGTTGATTTGAAACCATCAAACACTATCGTACTCTTCTGTTTCAAAAAAAATTTCTTCAAGTTAATCTGATTTTTTATGAAATCAGTTGATTATAGCCTGATTAGGTTTAGAAAATCAGATATGTACAAAGGATAGAAATAATAGAGCCGGAAGTGGCAACTTAACATGACTTAATATGACCCTTAGAACAATCTGAAAAAATGCCGCAAGCATAAATTGCTGCATGGTTAGCAAGTTTCAATTGGACGCACCGGGACACGATCCGGGGATCTTTGTATCCCTAGAGGGTGACTTACTATTTACATGGCTTTCCACAAACTTATAACACAACAGTCAAAATCTTGGTGAGAAAATCCTGAAAAAAAATTACACCAGTCTTTTGATTTCAGCTGTATTGTCAAAGGTATCGTCAACGGAACCTACAATAGAAGTTTGGGATACAGTTTCTGAGATCCAGGTACTTTTAGGGCACCGGAAAAATAATACTAATCTGACCAATATCAAAAGGGATCCAGCACTAAAAAAAATCCAACTCACGTTTCTGTTCGGGACAGAAGTTCTTGTTGGGATTGCGAGATTTCTTCTTCTGCTTGTTTTTGGAGAGAACTTCCCCTGTCCCGTCAGAGTCCTCCAGCGCCCTCTTCTGACACACTGTCTTCTTCACCTCTGACCTCTGGCTGTTACCGTTGGCAACAGGTTCTTTCGGCCTGTAAGGCACATTCAGTCATTGATCAGACCAAGATGGCTTCATGTTCATACAGCGGCTACCCTGAACCTGCCAGACAGATTTTCACTTTCCACTGATGATTCAGATTCTTCTCTCTCAAGGCTCAATCCTTGGGCAGACCCAGTTCTCTTTAGATAAAGTCACTCCTTGGCAATATTATTTATCAGCACTCTCCTTTCTTCAATATGCTGATGAAGTTGAAATGTTGAACTTAAGTTATTTCAGGCTCTGAGCACTTGGATTTCTTTCTTGTCACTACCATTCTTCCTTAAATAAGTAAAACACCCACTCATGGACATTCAGCAGTTTGCCCTTAGGGAGCATCAGTCAGTAGACAAAGCCGTAAGCCTCAGCCTGCCCCGTTTCTTGGAGCACCTTGACATCCCTGATTCCTATACATAGATAGTGGACAAGGAAGTTTGTGCAAGATGGATACTGGCACCAATATTTGATTTATAGAAGGGAAATCTGTGAGTCTATGTGAAGCAAGTAGTGAAAGCAAACAAGTGTAAAACTGTTTTACTTTTAAGAGATCATGTTGAGAAATGGTGCGAAGCAGAGGAACTGGTGACTCACACTGGTCTGACGTATGGCTGGCAGATCCAGTGAGGGAAGGGCAGGCCGCCCTCCTTCTGCTCCACATCCTTTCCTTTGGCTATCTCCTCCTGCAAAGACAGAAAACTTTACACTACTGGTTTTGTCTGGAAGCTATATTTAAAATTCACATGATGTTACCATGATGAGAGAACCACCTTCTGGGTATTGTGTTGATTGGTTTGCAAGGATTAATGCGTCACAAATGTTGTCGAATTTTGACTTGGATAACAATCTAATAGGTGGCTTGAACTTAAGATACTACTTCATGCTCGTGCCTAAAGACCTGAAACTTGACAAGCAAAATTGACTTTGGTCACACATCTGGTTTACAGAAGTCGCTCCGATGCCTTGGCCTCGACGTTCAAAGAAGTTTTTAGAAGGACATAAGAAGCTCATATTTTACACATCATTACACTTCATATGCTTTGATCATATGCAGACAGTCACTGGCTGTCATTTCTTTATAAAGCCGTTTTAGGACTGTTGCAATCATACCTTTGTAGATTTCAATACAACACAAGCAAGACCATCTAAATATGGTCTGATCCTGATCCGGGTAGTCTAATCTCAGTGGGGCTATCCTGCTAAAATAAAGGTTAGATGAAAATAAAATAAAACAAATGTGTCTGGATCTCTCTGGGTTGGCTCGTACCTGGCAGCGTAGTCTCAGCTGCTTGCTGACATCAGCCAGACCCTCTAGGTTCTTCACCTTGGCCAGCTCTTCCCTCAGGTCCTGGTGAATCTGTAGCCTACACACACATACACAAACACACACACACAGACACAGGTATCTGCAAATTTAAGACTTTTACACTCTGTAAATGCATTAAGAATAAATTTAAGCACCAAAGTAAAGAAATAATTTCTTTCAACACATCTAATGAAAGTCATAAAACTATAAATGAGAAGTATAAGGAACAGGGGAGGG